>JAZGTJ010018471.1:0-11431 GCA_036877575.1 Botia almorhae | reverse complement strand
GTCTCTCTATGTTCAAAATTTTGGCCTATTCTGTATGCATATAATACTCATATCAGATTATATTCCTACTCTATTCTTTCTCATTCATGACAGGAAATCCATGACAACTGCTGCAGAGCAAACATGACAACTTTACAAAGAAACTTTAGTTTAAGGCTGTCAGGCCTTGGAAATCCTTGTATCTACGTGTATTACTGATCCTGGCAAGCATGTGTGGCTTGGAATCCTCTCTGCGTTTGTAGCTCATCAGTATGAAGTGATACATCTACTGCAGTGTAGCTGAGGAACAGCTCATGCGTAATATCTGTGAGGGGCTTATAGGCCCCAAAGTTTGTCCCAAAGATGAACCAAAATCATCCGCCTATGACATTTGTGCTTTTGACATTTCTGTCAGTATCAAGCGGTTCAGTCCACAGAGACATCTGCCCTCCACTGAGGAGAGCATGTCTGACCACAGGGAAATCTGTTTCATATGACTGAGCTAAAGTTCCTTGCTGAGTTCATCTCCAGACCTGAGCAATCCTCCATCATTTTCTTTCACCTTATATTCTGGCAATGCTTGATTTTACATTCCCAAATGCCCTGAGGTTTAAAATATGTTTAATCTAAACGATTGAATCAAAACAGGATGAATTTAATCAGTTTAGTTTGTGTTTTTGTTTATAAGAGCTTTAATCTCCTACAACCACAAATCTGATCCAGTGATTGAATCGTTAAACTTGGGGGGCCCGTTACATTAAATTAAAAAGAAAGAAAGAAATCCTTCATCCAACTTTTCATTAGAGATTCGAAATTGATTTTTTTCAGGCGTTTACTGGAACTGACACTGGGAATTCTCATTTGTGCACAATAAGAATAGTTAAAAATCTGCATTCATTTAAGACTAATCAGATATTAAAATGAATAATGTTGTCACAGTTATAACATATACTAGCATGTGCTCGGTAACGTTAACTGTAGAAGGTTCGTGATATGGTTTCATTGAAGCTGCCTGAAAATGTTTGTCACTGTTTTGAGATCATGTTAATAAAGACAGCGACATCACTAACTGAAATTAAAGTATCTGCTTGATTAGACCAACTCATAAAACTCATCTAATATAAAACTACATCCAGTTGATTCAGATCATTCTTGCCTTTTAAAATTTACATTTTTGAGGAAAGGCTGTTTTTCAACTGCTGCCAAGATACAAAAGGTGAAAGGTTGCAGAAACTCAATGAGGTTTTGCTTTGACATGCATATATATTTAATCTCTCTGTTCCCGCTCTACAAAACTGTTTCTAATCTACTGTTACATAATGAACCTATTTGTGTCACGTGGGGTCTAAACTGCCCCTCTTCACTGCCCCTGATGACACGTTATGCACCCACGCACAAATATACAAACCTTAATATGGACCAAACACAGAGTTCAGCTGTATCACAGGAGTCAACCAACTTGTCGCAAACTGTGTTAAAATCTTTACATTGATGCAAGACAGTAATTCACAGAAATTCTAATTTCCAACAGACTCAAAAGCTTTGCAATGGCAGTGTTTCTTCAGCAAACATATGGATTCTTTCTCTCTGTCTCACACACTATCACAGAATTTTCTTTAAAAGCTAATATGCTTTGAGTCAAAGCATTTTTAGAGTTCGGCATGAGGAGCAGTGAACCAAACAATACCAAGTCAAAGCTGTTTACTATCTCTTTGCGTGTTGGAATTATAACAATGCATTTTCAAGTTAACTTGGCTTGATTGCAGTTTCTGATAGCAATCAGGTCTGCCATACCACTAGCTGCATGTCTGGTATTTGTTTTATTGTGTTTGAAGTCTGATGAGCATCCAAATAAAAGGAAAATGACCAGTGCTGGGATCGAAGTGGAAAGTACTTGTTGAACTGGACACACACACAAAGTTAAGGACTGGTCCACCCCAGGTGTGGATGCTAGGACCGCTCTCATTGTCAAAAAACAGATCCACAGAACCCCTTCTCAGACTCAGCTGGAACGGTCACTCTGTTTTTTCTCCAAACAAATATATTTGGAAATGTTCTGTCACTGTTTATGGGAATGTGTGTGCGAGGCGAATGTTTGAACCGATACCGTGGAAACAGGCGATGTTTAGAGCTGATAGTCTCTCCCTTTAATTGTGGGAAATGGGTTTCAGATGTGCGTCGCCCGCTGATCACTTTCGGCCTGAGCTCCCTCGTCATGTCTTATAAAACCACTTCAAGGAGTGCCTGATGGGGAGATGATACCAGGGCTGGGCTGGAGGCCTCAGCAGCTGCCTAAATACTCCTCTGGGTCTATCTGAAATAACAACAGCCACATTAGCAGTAGCTCTGAGCTCCATCACCACATTTTTCACATTTTAAAACAATTACTCTCTGTTTAGACATAATGAGAACAGATGCTGAAATTATTGGGTTTATTTAATATTGCGCTCTTGACCTGGATCACGTTTTGATGAGGAACACTATATTGTGCCTTTGATGTTTCATTCAATAAGGGTAAAAATAATGGGTAAAGAATGCATGTATAAGACGTGTCATGGCTATGGCATTGCAAAAAAATATTCATTTTTGGGCATATGGAGCAGGCTTACGCATGTACTTTGTATATTGCCTTCTGATCTAGGATCCTGTGTTGCCCTCTGTTGGAGAATCATTAGACATCATAAAATCAAAATCAGAGTTTTAGTGAGTTTTTGGTCCAATCAAATGCCCTCTAGAATGAGAACGTCCCACTTTCTAATGCTATTTGCTCCTAACCAGCAGGTAGTAAATTTACGCTTCATGGTTATGACAAGAAAAAACTGCTCGTCAAGCAAAATCATTGAGTCTTCATGAAAACTGTTTCATTAAAACATCTTAACAGTAGGGGCAAGTGTTTTCGTCAATAAACAGGCTTTTAAATGGCACTCAGTGTAAACTTATACAGCCTGTTTTATGGCTTTACAGTATAGCTGCTCTGTCATGAAAGTTTATTCTAATTTTAGCCACTATGACTTTAAGAATGCTTAATGAAAAATGTTTACAAGGTCGTTATTTCTTTGCTCTAGTGCGCTGTATAAATTGTAAAACGATATATAAACTGTATAAAAAGCCTCAGTTCTTAGCTTTTAAAGAAGAGGAGATCTACGTCTTTCTCATAAACCTGAGTCACATGCGAGTTAGGGGCTGTGTTTTAAATGCACTCTAACGATTTCTTATTGTTTATCAGGCCATTAAAGCTTGGCAGCAGGTGAAATCTGGAAACTGGCCTCTGACACACAATCTCCATTTCCCAGAAGGAAAGCAGAAAGGCCTCGTTGCTTCCAAAGGGTCCGGTCTTTGTGGTTTTCTCTCTTTAATTTGACAAGTCATAGTGTTGCACTATGGCGGGCTCAGGTGACATCATTGCCCAGGGCACTGTTAGTGCTTTTCGACATGTGTTGTTAATTTTGGACCAGGTGCCTATAGCACTTTGCGGACAAGGGAACCAGCCTTCCCTGTGGTAGTGAGAGAACTCAGTGTGAGGTTAGCGCTCTAACAGCGGTTGATTTTAACACCTGTCAACAGGAATGTGCAAAAGTTGTTGATCTCTTATGTGCTGCGAGAAATTCTATGTTGTGTGTTCTTTTTTTTTACTTTTTATTTCTGATTTTAGTTCATTGTGGAGAAGCGTTCCCCTTTATTGTTTTATTTTGCCTGTAGAAAAGGGGGACAAGTTATGTATTAATTGCCAGTGATGTTTACAGGTACAGTACCTCTAGAGTAAACCGAGATTACATGTTTTATTTGTTTTGCTCAAGGCACAATATTTACCAGCTTAGGTCTTTAACCACAAGCTATACCACCCTTTGTCACACAATTGTTTTATTTAGGTATGTGTGGAGAAACATCTTATTAACGTTCTTTTTACGTTAAATGAAAGTTGCATCAGAATGCCATCACGATTCCTTGACAACCCAGTGAACAATTTTAGCCTGTAAGAATGTTTCCCTACCATTCCCATTGAGTAACCAAAATGTTAAAAATTGACTTAGAAACATTCGTAACATCCTTTTTTTAGATGTTATATTAACATTATTGCTTTGTTATAAGAAAGTTTTTCAAACATTCTTTAAATTCTGTAATATTTGTAAAAACATTCCACTAACTACCTAAAATACCATTTTTATATATATGATATATATCGTTAAACAAATAACGTCTGAGAGAATATTTAGAGAACATTAGCTAACATTCTAAGAACATTCCCTGTTAGCTGGGAATGACCTACTGCTGGACACACGTGGTTGAGCTTCATGTGCGTTCCATGTCGGTCTGGTACTTCAAACATGCTGATAAATGGTCCTGGGGTGCAGGAATCTGCTCACTGTGTGTCCCACCCTCACTTTGTCATTCCCTGATGTCATAAAAGACCACAGGACACCAAGTGATGATCTTATAAACGTATTTATACATTTGCCGTTAAATGAAGCGTTGAACATTTTTCTGGCTGATCGGACGTCCGAGTGAGTTTCCCAGCCATGGGAGAGGAAGATTTTAGGGTTTATTTTATGAGGCTGGTGAGAGGTGGGACAGTGACAACAGGAGTTGTGTGTAATGGATTAATTTCAGTTTGGCTTTACATGAGCCACATTATTTAGATGGAATCAGGGATCTGTTGGTTCTGGCAGTGGCACAGCATTTAGCATGACCCTGTCTCCAAACACGTGACCTAGTGATATATAGCGTCAACGCTGGTGGTTGGGTCAAACTAGAAACAACGCCATCTGCTGGTAAAAACGAACTTTGCACAGTTTTGCAGGAATTCAGCTATAAATTGTATTTCAAAGGCATTTAGCATGGGTGTAGATTAAGCATTATATATATGTATGTGTATATATACACCTATAAGACCCTTTTGGGCGAAATATATATGTCAAATAGATTTAATATATATGTCAAATAAAAATAAATGTCAAAAAGATATCGGAACAGATCAGAAACTTCACAACTCATAATTTTTAAGGATTATGCCAAAACAACGACTAAGAATGAACGATTTGTGAGCTACGAATGACTGTTCAGAAATAAGTGATGGAGGGATTTCTCTATAACCCTCTAACGTCTGCTCTTAAAATTCTTGATCTTAATTCTCCAGCAAGCTGTCAGGAGAAGCACAGGAAAAGATTCTGAGACCTTCAGAAAAAATGGGGAAATAGCCCATATTAATGTGACTAAGCTGTTTTAAGTTTATTTCATCGTGAGTAGTTAGACTGTGAGACAGGAAGTCATAAATACAGCAGCAGTTGGGGGGTCTCACTCTGCATCATCTGCACCCAATCAGCCAAAAGCCCATCACTAAAACGTCATCAGTGGAACGGTGAGGCAGGTTCTTAATGTGTATTTCAACTCCTTTGCACTGAGCCTCTGAAAGGTGTATTGATTTATTGTACGTTTAAATACACAAAATTCCACAGTATATCTGCAGAAATATTTAAACTGCTTGAAATTCTGGAAAAATCTTCTAACGTGAATAGGTCGCCAAAAGGTGATGATTGTTTACTACCCTCGTATTCTACATCTTTTACAAGCCGTTTTTGTGTTTGGTTATTGTTGACACCTTGAAATTTTAGGGCAGCAGTCTACAGTCACAATTTGACTGTATATTTAATTAAACACATTAACATTTTTAATTATAGTTATAGTAAACAATATTTATTTTTAATTATAAAATTTTAAAATAATTATTTAAACTTTTTTTAATAGCTACAACTTCCGTTTCTGCGTTTGCGCCAATAATGAAGATTTTCACCTAAACAAACATGATTTAAGTGTTCTTTTAACGCAAGTTGTTTTTCAGTTTTTTATTCAAATAAATTAGATTATAAGATTGCATGGAAATAAAGCACAGCTGTGATCATAACTGCAGCGTTTTTGTTTAGTCGCTCGCTGTCAGTATGGTATTAGTGGGGGTGTTTGATATTGTGTGCGCTAATGTGCCTGAGGCAGCAGATGCCGTCTGATGTCATTCATTCAGCTTCAGATTCAAACGACCAGGCTACAGTTAAATACAGCGACAGGTTTGTTTGCATGACAGGCACTGTGCAGGGCTTTCAAACAGCAGGCTTTGATCAAAAGGCAGGTGTCTATGTAGAGAGAGCTCAGTCAGTTCCGTGTTTGGCCTATTGAGTCTTTATTAGTTGTTCTTGTTTGATCTTCAGTGTATCAATTCGACTGCCTGTCTTTATTGTTCTATAATATCACAAGGCAACATTTTATAGTATTAAATATAAACTACAATCCCGTATGTTTGTTTTTATTTTTTACAGTTTCATTGTGTCTCACGTCCTGTTTATACATGTTTTTGTCTGTTGTTTTGTGTATTTGACATTCCATCTGTTTGAACAGCATTTATTCATGTATTGTGTGTGTGTGTGTGTGTCTCTGTGTGTCTGTGTGTGTGTGTGTGTGTGTGTGTGTGTGTGTGTGGGTGTGTGGGTCCCTTTAGGCCCGGTGTCTTATCATCTCAGTGTTGTCCAGCTGCAGTGTCTGTGATGTGTTGGGCCGCCCACCTGCCCCTGGCTGCGCTGCTAAGCCTTTTCTGGAGTCATGATTGAGAACCCTGTGATAAGAGCAGAAACATGATCTCTCTGTTTCCTTTTGATGTGACCCACAACAAAGAGGTAGACAGATTCTTCTCCGCAGTGCTGTGCTTTACAGAGTAAAGAGATAAATGAAACGGGCCACAGCTTATTGTGAGCCATGTCACAGATGAGTTATTAAATGTTTCTCCTTATTAACAGTTGCACAGTTTGGTCGTGCAAATAGTTATTTTCCACAAATCCTTACGTTTCATAATTAATGATGGTTTATGTTTACTAAGTCGTATACAGCTCTATGACAGTATACAGTCTATTTTTAAATCTGTGTAACGTAATTTAAACACTCATATTTATCACCTTTAAATTACACGGCGCTTGTTCCAAGAATTTCTCCCTAAATGTGGACAAATTGAATAAATGGTTGTCCTTCAGTTGTTCCTCTGCTAACAGCTGGGGAGGTATAGTCAGCGTTTGTTCAGAGATTGTGCAGTTGGCAGCAGTGTCTCAGATGAAAGCAGGATTCTGTCATGAACCAGAATATTAGACAGATAGGAACCCAAGGGTGTATAATTTCACTAGCTCTTGCCTGGGGTTATTAAACATTAGCCGGAGGCGCTGAAGGGTGTTGCTGACAAGAGCTATCATCAGCACTCCGTATCATCATGATTTTTCACTTCCAATCACTTGTGGGTAGATGGTGCCCTCTTCTGTCCCAGCATAGTACTGTACACTATCTTACACACACACACACACACACACATAGTATGTAGTTTATAACTATCCATAAAACATTTTAAAGGTTTCATAGTTGCCCAGCATTGCTCTGTTAGTTTTGTGGATTGCAGTACCTCTAACTGACCACAAGGTGGAGTGAGAGTGCAGAAAGTGACTAGCAAGAGCTTGGTGTAATGTAGACATGAGCTCATGTAAAATTAAAAGGAGTCATAAATTAGGACAGCAGTACTCAGCAGCCTTGATTTAACTGCTGTATCTAGTCATCTGGCATCATTCCTAAAGCTCTTAGAAAGAATTTAGCTATAAATTCAGTGTTTAACATGCTCCTGGCCTTGACAATTGTTGCCGCACAACCGTTACTATGCAACGCTACTGATTTATGTCTCTAATTAACTGCTGTAATATTTACAAACTCGCCATTGGCCTCATCTGGCTTTGAGGGGGATATCTTATACAGTAAAATGCTTACAGGTTTCAAAAACCAAATTTTTTTGCTGTTACAGTCACATATTGATTTAGGCATTGTCCTGACATGCATAATTTTTTTCTCCTCAGACACTAATATTCCTCAATAGGGAAATATTCATAATCTTCTTTCTGCATATGTATTAGATAGAAGTGCTGTTCTGACTGCTGTACCGCAAGCCCTGTCAGTTCTGTCAGCGTGTGTGTTCTCCCTCTGGCTTTCACAGATTCTCTGTGTCCTATTTCCTGCAGTATGTTGTGTTGCCACTTTTTTAACAGACCCCAGAATGATTTCATGGTTCCCTTATGTACATTATAAAATGCCATATTTTTTAAGATGATGCAATGTAAGTAGTGAAATGCTTGTGTAAAGGAAATTATATTTTAATTATATGCCTATTTATAGACTTATCTGTACCGTGTCCATTACTTCAGTAAGTGATAGCATATCCTGTTTTTGCTACACTTAAATAGGTCACAAACTCTGAAAACTGTGACTCTTTAAAGACTTCTCTTTATGCTAATGTATAGGTACTTTGGAGTGTATCAAAGTTTATCTGTCATGCCAGATGTTATGATCAGACAAGCCTCTTTGTCATTCAGCAAAGCCACAGACGGAAGACCAGCATGGGGTCAGTAGCAAGCAGACAAAAACGCTTCCATTTTAGCCTGACTAGAGAACACAGGAGCAGCTTTTACTGGTTTACATTCATATTTAAATTACATTCAGTTTTATTAAACGTTCTGTGCGGGCGGCCAAATACATTAAAAATGTTTGTATTATTTTGTCCGTTATAACGCAAAGAACAACGTTAAAGTTAGTTGCTTAACTAGAGAGAAAATGTTCATGACTGCTTCGGTCCAGATCTAAGGTCTAATTTAATCCTGCCATAATCTTATGGAAATGTTAAGGTCTACTCACATACTTTAACTGTAATTTCTGCCAAGACAGAGCAATTCATATGGTATATTTAAATTTAGACAAGATTCATAATTATGTGGATTGAGTTATGTAATACTTGATTTTTGATGATTTTCACAACCTAAAAATTAGACCGTTCTTTATTGTTTGTATATAAAATCATCTAGGTCTTTTCAATTTTTTTCTTTGTTTTATTTTCACTGGATGGACATATAATAGATTTAAAAATCTTTAAAATTAATGATAATTTTCTTAGTCTTTTTTAATGTCTTAATCTTAGTTAATCTCTTATCTTTAACTAATTTGAGTTTGAAATGGCAACTGTAGTGTTAAATGGGTAAAATATAGCAGCTGGGGAGAACTAATAGCAGGGCTATACTTGGCTCATGCGGTCTACAAATTCTACCTTCTGAAGTGGTAATATAGACACAGACTTTTTCTATTGGTGCTTCAGTCTGTCAGTCTTAACTCTAGCTCTGAGGTTGGCTAATTAGACAGCCACATGGGATCATCCGCTTTAACAGAGGGTGACGTCATGTTGGTTTAGCTCACCACAAGTCTTCCTCGTAGCAAAGCATGACAGGGCTGCAGAAGAAGCGGAGGCAGTGTCTGCCTGTCTGCTCTGGAATTTCCTCTGATCATTTCTGATGGGCTGTTGGTCCAACTGTTTGCCGAGGTATTTTATAAATCAAATGGAGCCGCACTTGTGAGCCGATAAGATCAAACTCAATTTGGACGCCTTTGCTCGCAGGGCCGTCGGATACATTTTGTCGCCTGGTCAGATATGGGCACCGTGCTTTCCATATCCCCTATATCAAGCAAAGTGGCGATTGCGGAAAATGGAGGTGAATCGGAAGCCAACGGGAAAATAGAGAAGAGTGTTAAAAAGCAGTCAGTGATCGTGTCCACTCTCACCTTTAAAAGGTTTGTTACTGCATCAGCTAAGAATAAAACTGCCAAGAAAGTTACGACTAATCCACCTCTGCCACCGGCGACCAGTAACGGTCAAGCAGTTGAGCATTTAAACCATGAAAACTTCAAGAAATCGCAGCAGTCCACAAACAGCGATCGGAAAGCGAAAAATGGACCCATTGCTGTATCCATCCCTACGGTTCCCCCCCAACTTCAGAATAATCCCGATCAGGAACATTTATCTCCAAAAGCAAAGCAACCGGTGTCGGATCAAAAGCAGCCCAGCAGTCTGTCGCTCATCTCCACAAGACACGTAATCGTTCAGGCCTCTGCTGGGGAGCTGCTCCGCTGTCTGGGTGAATTCATGTGCAAGCGATGCTTCAAACTCAAGGAACTCAGCGCAAACGTGGTCATTCACTGGTTCCGAAACGTGGACAGGACTCTGTTGTTGCAGGGTTGGCAGGATCACGGGTTCATCACACCTGCCAACCTCGTGTTCGTTTATTTGCTCTGCAGGGAAACGCTGACCGATGACATTGACAATCAGCGTGAACTCCAAGGGACCTTTCTGACTTGCCTTTATCTGGCATATTCCTACATAGGGAACGAGATATCTTATCCTCTCAAGCCGTTCATGGTCGAAACCAATAAGGACGTCTTCTGGGATCGTTCCCTCGATGTCATCGATAAACTAAGTGGCAAAATGCTGCAGATTAATGTAGATCCGCACTTTTTCACCGAGGTTTTTCAAGATTTAAAAAACGAAGGGGATTACAAGACAGATTCGGGTGAACCGGACCGCTAGCGTGATAATGATTTGCGCAGTAATCGATGTCATTGATTATTTAATATGATTGTGAGCAGTTCTGCTTGGTACTTGTACGGAGATTTCATCATCAGACATGAGGCGGTTTATCAATGTGTTTGTTATTGTTTTGGTGGTTGTTTTAACAGTATTAAATATCCCTGGTGAAGTTATAATAGCCAACATGGCTTCACCGCTGTAGCTGCAGTTAAATGCATGAACAGAAAACACAGTCGTCTACAGTCGTCTACAGTCATAGAGAGAGAACGTAAAACCATTACACATAGTGGTCAGCCTCATCTATCATTACTAGATCAAAGATGAAAAAAAAATCATAATTTTGTTTAATTATGATAATGTGCTTCGTTTTTATTTATTTTTGACCACGTTATTAGTGTTTCAAACAAACCCTTTATGTCTTCTTTAAAACACACCAAGACTTATAACAGTATGGTAAAAGCTTGGCACATATGGAAGCTACCCTTCAAACAACTACATTGGACGAAAATAAGTTGTTAGCTCTCAGGAGGATGAAAACTCACTCTGAAAAGACGTAAGTGGAACTATCCAGGGTGCTGACCTATTTGTGCTCATGCTGCTCTACTGACAGACGTCGGTCTTCACTCGTTCTGAATGTAAAACTTGAAAACGTCGTCTCACTGAGATTTCTTATGTGCCAATCCCTGTGTGATCTAACGAAACGACTACTTCCTGTTTTGATTCATACTGGGTTAAAAAATATAAGCAGAACATGCTTGGAGTTTATTGAATTTTTGCCGTTGTTTTTCAGTGCTCATACTTGAATGAAATAAATCCCAGTCTAACTGRTTTTGCTGATCAATAATGTCATTTGTGTTCTTTGGCGAACGATTGTAAGAGCTATAGCATCAAATTAAGCTTGGACGTACTTTTTAAGGTAATTCATTAAGATGCGTTTATTTAAATACACATTAATCATATTTACGACTTAAATATAGTGGCCAATTACTACACGTAATTTATACGTTCTAATTTTTATGAGGGTTTTTTCTACTC
>JAZGTJ010018470.1:0-11432 GCA_036877575.1 Botia almorhae | reverse complement strand
CAAAGTTATCAAAAAACGTTTTAAAAAACTAAGTAGAATGTTTCTCTAACGTCATATACCATATACGTCGAAACGTTATTCTTAAAAGCTAGTGGAACGCTTTAAAAATGTTATAGAATTAAGAATGTTTAAATAACTTACACAACTCTGAAAAGTTTGAACGTTCCTAGAACTTTCAAAACAACATTTTCAACGCTTTACCTAATGGAAACGTTAGGGAAACATTCATACAACCTAAAAATTGTTRGCCGGGTTACATTGACATTCCCCATTTGCTCTCCTTTAATTTCATTGCTGTTTAGGAGAAACGAGAGGAGATAGTTTTATCTCATTTCTGATTGTTAAAACAAACATTTACCTACAATTTATCTTGCGGTCAGCACGTGTAGGGCTGCTGGTGAAAATGCAAAAGACACAATATACGTTTTTGTGGCGCCATGTTGGAATTTTCCTTAAAGCTCATGTGGTCCTTGATACCCGGGGGTCAACGGCACAAAGACAAACCCAATCACCAGCTCGCTCTCACTGTGTTCAGAGCAGTGACCCCATCCCTTCTCCTTGTGTCTGTGGCTTTTATTTTGGCCTCTGAACAGCCGGATGCCCAGAGCTTTTCTTTCAGTCCATAACTATGGACATCACTGTCTTTTTCATCCCATGAAGCCACACTTAATGTCTCATTGTGCTGCTCAGAACGACCTAACATACACTTTGGTGGTCTCGGTCACTGTGGCTGGAGCACCGCATCACCGCATCCAAGTAAGAGAAGTCACTTATCTGAGCCCAGTCAAGCTGCTCGCTGTAGAAATAAGAGACAAGCTTTTGAGACGGCCCTCTCTTGCCTGTCTGATAAATACAGGACGGCTCTCCGCAAAGAGAACGCACAAATAATATACAAATATTGTGCTGAGACAAACGACAGGATGACACATTCTTACATCAAATTCATCATCCTTATTCTAGAGCAGAACGTACTCTTGTGTCCCGTTCCAAGAGATTTATGAAGAGCATACTGGCCATGTGCTGCCCCCTGTTGACAATCAGCTGTATAAGGCCCTGCCGAAAAATAACAGGAAAACTCACAACTGCATTATTTTATTAGGCACAATTGTTTCTCCTAGACAGCGATTCCGTTGTAATGTAAACGTTATAAACGTAGTTTTAAAGTTTAGTCCGCTTTTAGACGTTGTATTAACGTTACTGTTTGGTTACGAGAACGTTATTCACACGTTTATAAATTCTGTAATGTTTTTAAAATGTTCCACTAACAACTTCGGAATAAAGGTTTTGAGGAATAACGTTCTTAGAACTTCGGCTACCGTTCCCTAAAAGTTCTCCCAAAGTTATAAAAACAACCTTGTAGTAATGTTAATAGAATGTTTTTGTAATGTTATATATCATACATTAAAAACTGTATTTCATAAGTTATTAGTGGAACGTTTAAAAATATTACACGTTTTGAAAAGTTTCAATAACGTTTTTACAACCAAACAATAATGTTAATTTCTAAAGTCTAAAAAAAGGGATGTTTGGAACGTTCATGGAACTTTCAAAGTAACATCTTTAACGTTTTTGTTACTTAATGGAAATGTTAGGAAAACGTTCCAACATTCTAAAGTTGTAAGCTGGGGTTGTTTATGTTACTATAATGTTAGCGCACAAACTATTAGCACTGACAGAAAATACCTTGAGATCTGATTGCCAGGAGGGCCCGCACAGGGGTCCTTCCATTGACACAACCCTGCTTTTGTCTTCATGTATTCCAATGCAAACTCTGTGACAGTGGAAGCAACCTAGGATTTAAAGGTCACGTCTGCACAAAGAAAAAAGCAGAAAGCAGCTTTATCTGACCTTGCGATTCTTGTGGATGCCACAGAAAGGACGCAGGCAAAACCAGCTTTTCTTTCAACACACTAACTGACTGCTGAATGCAACTCGGGAGAAACACAACCCTGGAGAGGCACAGGGCCACGCTGCTTAAAGGAAACCCCTGCCGACTGCAGTACGGGGCCAATGTATTGCGCCGCAAGACCCAAACAAGACGGGAAGAGGCGAGGTGTGGATTGAAATCTCCGTATTGAGAGGGCCTCTCCACAGCTCTGGAGAAAGGATGAAGCAGCCTTTGTTAATGAAGTTTCATTTGATTCCCTCTGACAACCATTGAAACAATGACCAGTGGAGAAAGTTTCTCCGTGCCAGTCATAACAATGGCATTCAGTGGCATTTCTAACAGAACACTTTTCACATAGAAAGAGAGAGAGAGAGAATCTTGCTTCCTGGATGAACTGACCGAGTTCTACATAAAAGGCACCTGCAAAAGATAAAAGGTTCAGAAATGAAGTGCATAAAGCGCCCGTGATTTCTATTGTGGCCACGGAGCGCATTGTGTACGAACAATGTGTTGCCATACACAAAGTACACACGCATAATTGGCTTTATTCTGGCCTCTTTTGACCAGTCAGTCTGGATCAGCCGAAACCTGATTGTTGCGAATCGTTCAACTTCATTATACTGTCAATGTTACAGAGCTTGTGAACGTTATTTTTTTGTATAATAAAGTATACTGGGGTGACCAAGGGGGCGCAGTAGATACTCGCCATTTATTTCATTCCGTATTTGTATTCAATTTGCGGTTGGGTGTTTCAAAGCTGGTCGTTCTGCAATATTTTGACTGCATTGTATTCACAGCAAACTGAGATAGCAGAAGCTGCACAATGACACACAGTCGCGCATTTGATTTTTTTATCTAAAAGGGTTCTTATCATGAAGCAAATTTCCTTGATCTTTAAAGATAAAACTATGAAAACAGGTCTAGCTTTCAGAACACACACATTTTTCCTCAGAAATGACTCGGTCTAAACTTTGCAACTTAACACACTGTTTACACCTCCCTGACTCTGAATCTGTTGATGGAAAATCGCTGTATTTTAACAAGATCATTTCAGTCTAACATGAACAGTTTGGACAACACATTGTTTAATGAATCTGTTACATTTACAATACAAGTTTTAAAATCTTAAGTTTACAAAATCTTTAAAACGGGAAGATTATCATGAATAACTTTATGTTTCTGGTGCAAAAAACTTTTTTGTGAAAAAAACACATTTTGTGAGACAAAAGTGAGTAAAATAGCGCTTTTATAATTAAATTAGATTTGTTAGAAAATCTTCCACAAATGTTTTCGCAAGAAATGTTTTTGGATAACTGAGAGAACTTGGAGAGAACGTTATCCAGTGTTCTGAGAATGTTCCCTGTTATCTGGGGATACATCTCTGGTGACTCAATCACAGGTGGACAGATGCGATAGATCAGCGTTCATCCGGCTGTACCGTGCATCTCTAATGTGCCTTTCTGGAAGATATTTACACCTCTGTGTGAGCAGATCACCTGAGAGATTTTAATAGCAGGTGTAAACAGATGCCATAAATGCTTCTTATATAGGTGTGAAACAGAGCTTCAGTCACATGTTTTATTCTTCCTCTGTTTTCTTTTAGTCACCTCCAAAACAGTGACCACACCTATGGCCCACTTTTATGAGGTCTGTGTATGCTGGTTTGAGGAAGTGTGGACAGATAATCCCACAATAATTATTTCCAGATTAGGAGAGTGGGGCCACAAATCAGGTCTAGCCAGGCATGAAATGGCCTCCCAAACACAACCTCACCTCACCTGGGCTGTTGCCATGGACCAGAAAACTGCAGCCCATGGCAACAGCAACCAATGTCTTTAGAAAAATGCTTCTATTAAAGTTTCTGTTAAAAAAATGCAAAATATCGTTTTTTAATATTTCTCTGTAGGTCCTACATGGGAGGTGATAAATAAATTATACCTTCATGTTTTGTCGTTTGTGCACAAGATCAATAAAGAAATGCGTTTTTTGTTATTTTGTTTACTAATAGTACATTTTACATAGATCTTCTTAAGAAATATATTTAATGCATCGGCAAGCTAAACACAAAGCTGTCTTCATACAGGTTAACTCTTTTGTTGCTTAGAAACAGAAAGAATTGATCACAAATGCGTTTTAGGAATAGCAACTATTCAAAAGCGTTTGTTCAGAGCTAATCTGCTGTGTGTACTGTACATATCTCTACAGTGAGCATTCATGAAAGCCTACAGCAGTTCAGCTGGCTATGGTCAAACATAAAGCTTTAGCCGGTACAATACATCAGATCAGTTAAAAAACGTTGATCATTAGCATCCGAATTATTCTGGCCTATGTACTCCTCATATTATTAGCAGGTACATGCTACACAAAGAGCCCTATCAGACAGACAAACAAAGAGCCATATCTAATTTAAACAATGAATCATTATTCGATAGGCTGGCATTTATATTCACACAGTCTTCTCCTTTGTGTGATAACAAAGGCTCATACCTGTTTTCATGCTGTCAGTGATGTTAATTGACTCGCTTTCAATTTTCTCTTTTGTTCATTCGGCAGTTTTTGTCTCCACAGGTGTTTGTCTGACGCTCCCTGTGGAAAGATTCTCCTCAAGTCGGAAGCGGCGGGACTTGTAATGCTGAGCTCAACCTGGAGTAACTTTCAGGTCTCCTTGCTGATAATACTATTAATCTCCTGTATCTGTCTGTCTGTCTGCCCGTCTGTCCCACATTTAAACATTCCACATGTGTCACACTCACGCCCTGTTGCATATTTTTCTACGTTTTTACATTATTCTACATTTCGCATTTATATTTATATTTTGGCATTCAGCAGATATTTCTACCCAAAGCTACTTACAGTGCATTCATTGTAACCTTTTTTACCCTTTTCATTAGTATTTGTGTCCTCTGGAAATCGAACCCGCAACCTTTGCGTCGCTAACACAACGCCCCTACCAAGTTAGCTACAATCTTTCAACCTGATTTGTCACAGAGACAGGTGTGATACCTGCTTCGGTCATGTCTGTCAGGGGTAATGGGAACATTTTCTGCATCCTATTCAATGACGTCTTGTTTTGGAAGAGGGAGAGTTGGTCATTCCAGGCCATCAGCTGCCATGTGTTATAACTGAGACCACCAGCCGAGATTTGCGCTACTTTTGGGGTTCAGCGAAGTCGTGGCACTGTGCTGTCTGAATCCCCTGGGCTTGAGACATTAGTCAGACCTGCTCCCTGCTCACAGCTGAAGGATGGAGACCAGCAGGGATGGTTCACTGTGGGGCGTGTAGCGAATTGTAGTTCCCTGTTGTAATCTAGATAAGGGCAGCACATGTGTGGAGCTCTGCGTGTGATTCAGGTGGAGTCTTTCAGCACAGAGGAGATGGTGAGAGAGGAGCAGTCGCGTCTGCACCTCCTGTCACCTCTGGCTCCTTACTGCCAGCTTTAATATATTCCTAAATCTCGTTTTTATTGTCATTGTCAAAGCGCAGCGGTCTTCCAGTGCTGTCTTTCAAACAATTAAATAGAGGGCAGAGCAGCTTTATCAGCTCTGTAGCATCGCACACAATTCACAAAACACTCGTGATCGAATCACCTGAGACGAATCTTAAAGGAACAGTTGGCCAGCTAACAGGGAATGTTCTCAAAACGTTGGCTAACATTCTCGACAGGTTACGGTCAAGTTATCAGAAAACATTCTTGCAGTAACAGCAGTAGAAATTCACCCAGGGGCAACGCTAGTAATCTGATGGGCGGCGCTGAAAACAGCTTTTATAAGTTATATATTTATAAATTGTTGTAGTTGATGGTAGATCATGCAAAGCTGTTACACTTCCAACAACATTTATCTAATATAAACTCTACAATAAAGTCATTTATTCAAGTGTACTTCTTTTAAAGTAAAAAAAGCCCTGCAGTGAGTTTAATTCAGTCTGACTCCGTGTTCTCACTCCTCTGAAAACCTTTTTAATCCACCAGATCTATTAAACAAGAGGCTGAGTGTAAACAGCAGTCATGTTACAGACAATGCAAGCGCAATTTCAGGTTCGTAACTCAAACTGCGCGTACATGTTCTGCAAACACTGCGACAAAAGGCAAGACGACACCGTAGCATCTTAGCATAAAGTCGTCAAAGAGGTGCGTGACAGAAACAGACATAGTTTTACACAGACGGGAGCTTGACACTGAATCATGACTGCTGATACAAGCACACCTGACTGAGTGTGTGTGTTCTCATGTGTGTACAGAGGGAGTGGTTACATGTATTCCTGCGAATGACAACGACGTGTAGTGTTTGTCTTTTGTATTTGTCACGCTTCAGTGACTTTGACTGGCAGGAAAGCGGCGACTGCCGTTTGGTTCTGTTCTGCAGAACCCGGGAAGTGTGTGTCCCTCTCTCCCTCAGAATGATAAAAGCCACCGAAAGACCACTCGAAACCACATCAGAAAACGACAGCCCATTCTGATTGGACGAGCAGCATGCACACCTGTGACCGCACGTTAACAGCTATTGATGCATTAAGTATTGATGGCAGCCACAGTTAGTCAAATGAAGTATAATAACTGGTTAAGGAACAGGCTATTTTGATTATTAAAGTAAAGCAATTGAACTGTTTATCACTGTGCATTGATCCTTTATTACAACGCTGTTGCTTCTGTTTTATGAGCTGTCACAGTTTTTATATCGTGAACCTGCATAATAAATATAATAAAATAAAATAATAACTAATATAATATAATACAATATAAATATTAATAATAATATATATTGTATATAACGTATATTGTATGGTATATAATGTCATCGTACTCAAAATCTGTAATCAGTTTGACACAAGTGTCGTCTGTATTTGATGTTGCAGGACGTGCCAAATAAATATTGATTTTTTTTTGTTGATCTACAAATGAAAGTTAGTTCAGAGTATAATTTGTTTGCAGATGACACTTGCTATTTTGTAATCTAATGTAAAAACATCACATTATGTCCCTCAAATGCCCCTTAGGGCAACCGTCAGGGGCCCACAGCTGGGCCTAGTCACGGGGGAGGGGTGTAATCCCTAACCAAACTAAACTAACTAAACAACTTTAATGTGACTACCCTGGAGCCACTGTAAATAACATAAAAAAAACAACTGTAAGTCTTGGAGGTGCTGATCTGTGCCTCCTGTGTGTGTGTTTGTGTGTGTGTGTGTGTGTGTGTGTGCAGCTCACAGGATCAGTCAAACAGAACATCTACAAACAGAGAACAAGATCCAGTGTTCGGCTGAATTGTTCTTGTTTGCATTAAAACTGCTCGAACTAAAACAGAGACCCTATTGTCACACAGACCTAATCCTCCCGTAAGCCACAGCAGCTATTCAACACCCAGAAATGAAATTGGTTGTATTATTGTGTACTTATTATGAGTCACTGAAAGGGACGCTTCATCATCTGAAAACCCGGTGAGATATGATTGTGTGAGCGCGAGATTACAGGAAAACCCTGAGAAAACACGAGCAGGGCACCTGACGATTGATTTTATGTTTGAGAGCTTCAAGTCAATAGTGCAATTCGCGCAGGTACGTTCGCCCCCCTCTCCTATCATAATCTCAATCAATAGTCCACCCTGGTGAAGGACATAAGAGTACATATTGAAACTAGCCGTGTTTATACAGATAACCTGTACGGTATCTTACCGGGGTTTGCCGGCACTTGGATGAGGTTACTGGGTCTCATGTTTGCGCAGTCAAATCTAATCCAAACGGCAGTGGCGTTAACAGGATAATACACCAATCAAAGAGCTCTGATACTGTGTACAATGAAAGTCTTACTTCATTTATTCAGTTCTAAAGAGCAAACTCATCGCCATAGCCAAGCACTCTGTCAAGCAGGGCTTACTCATTGTTTGCATCACTGTTGGAATTCAGGGTTAATCGATAGCTTGTTCTGTGGAATATGAATGTGGCGAGTTTGTTTGGTAAATAACAGCTCGCTAGCTGCATGTATGTTGACACTAGCTTTTCTCAATATCGCTCTTGAATAAACTTACACAACCTGATATAATCCCTCACGCAAACAATACGCCAAAAACCTCATCTAAACGATGTCAAATGGCCACAATGATATATGCTTAGAAACAACACCTTTGTCTCGCCTTCGGTTTAGATATTGTGTCGGACTGCTAAAACATTTAGCATATTTTTAAAAATGCACTTTCAATTCGTTTACGAAGTAAAACGGTACATATTTCGTATTTATCACATAGCGTTGACTCGGTCAATAACATGTCTTTAAATAGATTCCAAACTCAGTTATTACTCACTATATTTCAAAAATATCTGTTATTATCTCTGGTGTTTGCTTGCAGAGGAAACAAAGCGCACAGTTATGAGGAAGTCTGTCAAACACAAAACAGCGCTGACCAGAAAAAATACAATCGACTCATTCATTTCTAATGCAGCTCTCTGCTCACAATATACCATTATAAACACATTCAGAAACCCACAACGTGTACAAATGAGATGAGAACCAGATGAGACGCTTCTAATCTTTTGTGCTGTCCTCTGCCATTAAACAACTTCTAAAGAACTTTTCCCCACAATAGATTGTGAGCTTTTAAAAAGAAGGGACAGGAAAAATTGTAAGCTGAGCCTTCAAGGAAGAAGGTTTGTCTGAGAACATCCAACACTCTGGAAAAAAATGCCCTCAAAAGTGTACAGATGAGGCCTAGCCGTACAACAGAGACGTTGGTCCTTGAAGGACTCCTGGCCTTTTTCCAAATCCCTGGATCTGCTCTGAAGCGAGTGATGGGCTTTTGAGAGGCACAACAGACAGGCAGAGTTGCTTTAACTCTTACCTGTGTATATAGACATGTAAAGGCCAGGACCCAGTGTGTGTGTGTGCAGCTGTAGTGATGGTCTGGGTGTATATATATATTAAAAAACGATGCAACTGTTTATGTTTTGTCATTAAACCATTGTTGGACTAATAAAAATGATCTTGTGTGACTGTTGGATTTCTTTGCATTGTGATTCAGTCGATTCTTAAATTCTTAGTCAATTCTTAAATTCAGAATTTTTCTTGGTATGTTCTCTGTGTCTGACTGAATCCGCTTCTGCTAAACGATCACACCATGTTGTGCTGGTTGATCAACAGGATGCATGTAAAGCCAAAACCAGAAAGAGCCAGTAAACAATCACTGAATTGATATAAAAGACATCAGTTTGATTCAGACATTCCCAAACAAGTGAACAATTACACAAAACTGCTGTGAGAACTGAATGACCAAACATGAGCTGTTTTACTGACAGCTGACACTTTTAATGCAATGCAATTGAAATTCAAATAAAATAAAAATATCCACATACAAAAAGACAATTGTTGATATCAATAAGTCCCTAATTTCTCTAATGATGCTCAGTCCGTTGAATTAATTTTACTAATGCTGTTATGACATGTATTTGAATAACTGGGGATCGTTATACATTTGGCTTTTGAAGGTCTAAGGGGGTTAAAACTGTAGTTTTTAAATGAAATATGGAGCATTAACAACAGTACAACTTCCTGTTTACAAAAACAAAAGAGTGTTAGTGTACATAACCCTTCAGATCGTTGACCACTGTTAAACTGACCACATATTCATACGCTGAATACAATCTGAATATACCTGAATATAATTTTACTCAGTATGATTTGCGTCATCATGGCAGGAATACCGAGGCTCGATTTCGCCCTCTAGTGGTCACACACTTTGTTGAGCAGAATTATAATGTATTCAGTTTGGGGCTGATCACTGGTGAGTGTACCATACACTAACAAGCAAATGAATACGTAAGTAAACAAATAATACAAACTAGAAAATAAGCCTTTTGTTTAAGAGACAATTTTTTAAATTGGTGAATTTCAAATAAATTAAAAAATTTAATGCAAACAAAACAATCAATGATACAAAATGAAAGCTTTGTCATTATTGACTCACCCTTCTGTTTTGTATGTTGTCATATTCTCTGTGGAATATAAAAATGACCGTTACCACAATGGGATACAGAAAACAGCCGAGTGACTATATTTTTTCCCTACGGGCAGTATGGAATGGAACAGACACAGAGCAGGGAAGCATGGGAAAGGGCACAGGTCACTGAAGCACAACTGAAACGCTCGTGTGGAACAGACTATGAAACGTTTTCAACATGCTGGTGCTTTCCAAAACGACATGTGGTCAAACTTTGAGCTCCACAAACTGGTGGACAATTCCTTGGTCATGCCATGAAGAAAGGAGAATAACTGCTGGGAAGAAAAAGAGAAGCTGGGGCAAGTTGTCACAAAGAAAGTTGCAGAGTTATTTCAGTAACTATGAGGTTTTGAGGTTTTGAACATCCATGTTCACAAAGGTTTCTTTTCTATAGCAGTGGTTGTGTGTGTTGGTTTTAGACATTTTGTTCGAAATTGTCATGCACTCTAAAAACTGCTGGATTGTTTTCAAACCATGACTGGGTCAAATATGACCCGCTGGGTTATAAATTAAGCTATACTGGGTTGTTTTAGCACAAAATTCTTGCGTATTCCACAGAACATATATAAATACATAAATATATCGGGGTATCTTCAAACAACTAAATCGTGGCCAAAATCACACAGTGTGGAGGGGCTTGCGGAATACAGATTGCTGTTGTGGGGACATGGGGAAAACCAAATGTACATTTAACTGGATTTTGTCGCCCCCTACAGGACTGTCACGCAAAAGGGTTTATTTAATTGTTAGTTGCAATCCACGCGGTGCAAGTAGGAATTTCAACTAATATTTACAGTAGCTCACCAACCCCGTTTTTTTATAATTTAATGACAAATACGAGGTTGAACAGGAAGTGTTTCTGTTAGAGAAAGGATATTGCAAAACATGCGTTTCTTAAATATCCGTGTGACTATGAAGAAGTGGCGCAACAGATCTGTTGTATTATAACGCGGAATTTAACCCCGTTTGTATGTCAAGCATGCGTTTAACTACAATGAACGCAAAAGATTTGACCGAATGAAGTAAAAACGACGTGTTGTGAACGCCGCAAACTGTAGGTAAGTTTTCTGGATTGTTTTGTGAGTGATAAAACGTGCTGTATTTTAAGATGATCTGTCACTATGTGATGAGGTACAAGAAAAGATTTCTTAGAATGGAAGTATCTGCAAAACGGTACCGTCTGACGCGTGGCGTAAGGAAACAATGGGAATTGTAGTTTTTTGTAGTGACTAATAACACCGAAAACTACATGACGAAGTGCATTCTGGGATGCTTCGTAAACGACAATGAAGAACTCATCTATTAGAAAGTAATGAATGTTACAAATTAATGGTTTGGTTAAACACAATGCATAAGTAGTTTTTTATTAATATTATGTCTATGTTCTATTTTTAATATTCAGATATAAGACTAGATCACATCCTGTCAATATGAATTGTTTGTTTTGTGATGCTGACACTGTTAAATTGCACCTCTTTCATATTATTGCTAACTCGTTTACATTTCTTAGCCTTTGATATGAAGTTTTACTAAATTAACGAGACGGGCTGTCACAAAAACTA
>JAZGTJ010018469.1:0-11433 GCA_036877575.1 Botia almorhae | reverse complement strand
TTGGTATCGGCCGATCACCATGATAAAAAATCGGTACTTGGAATCGGTGGCAAAAATCCTGATCGGAGCATCCCTAGTAATTAATACTGTAGAGTATTTTGAGTTTAGCCCAAGTACTTTTTCTGACATGTACTTGAGCAGACAAAATAAACATAATGCCAATACATATTTGCTATTATTAAATATGCACTGATTGTAGATTTTCCCTCTTTGTTGTTTCAGGAAACATTATCGAGAGTACCTGGTCAGCCTCATTAATGGGCATTCTATTGACCCCGCCCCTCTCTTCAGTAATGATGAGCTACTCGTGGCCTGCAGGAGATACCACGTGGAAATCGCACGGGGGGAGGGAGAAGATGATAGAACATACTTCGGAAGACTGCTTAAGGTGTGCAAAACCTCACTTTCTTAAATCTGTAAGCCCTTACCACATTTTATTCATAAAGCTATCAAACTCTTTTTTTTTTTACCTCTCACACCTGCAGAAGCTAATGGAAGGCGTGCCTCTAGGAGACAAGGTCCCTCGCAAGAAGTGAAGACATCTTTATCTCTGTGTAACTTGCACTGACTTTACTGTGTTTGTGCTTCATTAACTGAGCTCAAAGGCAGACGGAAAGTTAAACACAATACTTCCATCATGTAAACGTGATGTAGTTGCACATATTTGCACAATGCACCCAGTGTCGTATTATTTAAACATACGTTTAGTGAGGTTGTTTTTGTAATCAAAACGTTTTGTCTGATTTTAATTAAAGAAGTCAAATTTTAGTTAAATTAATGTTAAACTATAGTTCGATCATTTAAAATACAAAGAAAACTTGGACGGCTACGACGAAATCCCCTACATTTTCTGAGAATTCATTATATAAAGTTATATAAATTAAGCAGCAGGCAGCAAATCATAGCACAGCACCATTTTAAATGGGTTTTAAGAGTAAACCTTTTAAATCATTTTTGCCTCGGGCATTAGTGCTCATTATCCAAATATATTAACAGCTAAACTAAGTTAGATTAAATCTAAACTGTTTGAAAATGACTGATTTGGTGTCAAATCAAAAGTGCAATCAATGTGTAACAATGGCATGTTCTTTTAAGTGTGGGTTTATATGTATATATGTATGAAATGATTAAACCATTTATAAAGTGAAGTTGCATCTACTGTAAGAAGGTGGTGTATTTCTAAGCAAAAAAAAAGTACAATGGTCAAGTGATAATTGAAAGATAATGCAGGAAAACCATCAGTCGTATTGACGTCATTCAATCACAGTCTAAAAGACAAAAGCTGTATTACTGCTCCACTGCAATGTGTCAGGTGAGATCAAAGCCCTTAAAAGTACATTTTTGCTCATCTTTCTATGTCTTAAAGCCGCTTTCAGTGGGGCTGTAGTCAGGGAAACCACTGATCAGCTGCTATTTTTGGTAAGCTAAGGACATTTGCGCAGCCAGATATTCCTGAATTTATGAATTTCATTTTTGACACATGAATCTGGAAGAGCAGGGGCCTTTTAAACAGAAATTATAGTTGCATATAATTAGAAAGTCTGATATTTCTAGGAAGCCAGTATTCCTGGTCATAGGATGTACATGCAATAATAATCAATGAAGTTGATTTATGCAGCTCAAGCATTGAATTTATAGATTCATTATAGATTCATAGTGTAGTATACTATAATATATATAATACTGATGTACAGTAGTGTTTCTCAGAAGCAGACTTAGTGGTCAGCTGTGAAACATCATTTCACGTATCTGGATATACAATATCTTAACAGTGGCTTTTTTTCACACTAATGAGGGTAAAGCACAAACTTCTCACTGTTTGCCGCATGACAAGGTAAAATATACGTGATGGAAAATCACAGCTGAACGCTCAGATAAGTTGTACAAGTGGAAAACATTACTTCTGATGCTTGTATGAGTTCTTGTTGTTCCCTGTTGATGATCAATAGAAAACACCCTAATAGCTACAATCCAAACCAGAAAATTAATCCTGATCTGTGTTTTAGAATTGTGTTCTAGTATTAATCATGTTTATTGGCTCTCTGCAGAAGGCACTGTTCTTTTGAACTTAATGACATATAGAGGCAAAGTGACAAGAGAAATGCATGCTGGGAAATTGTGACAAAGGAAACCCCACAAGAAGCAAGGGACAGACTGACATGTCTTGTTCTTAAGGTAATTAACTAAATGAGACCACAACAAACAAGCAACAGTGAACAGTGATAATCCATCATTTATTTGTTTGGAAACATGATTGTTTTAGTAGTGCCATGAACTTCATTTATGTGTTTAAACGATGGTGCCTAATTCGTCTGAGGCTATAGAGAATTGGCCTGAATAAGCACGACTGCAGTGGCTTTTTTTACACGATTACAACTGTTGTGGCAAGCTCTGACGTCTAACTTGTTTTGACAGATGGCCTCTCTGGTGCAGAGACCTGTGTCTCCGGGGTATTTGGGATAGATGAGGTTCTGGTCTATAGTAAAGGAGGGCAAAGAGAGAATGAGCTGGAAATCCACCCTAGTCCAGCTGGGTCTGTTTTTATAGAACTGCTGATACCCAGAACTGCAGCTCCCATAGTGAGATGGAGTTAGTGTAGTGTGCAGGGATCTTTAGATCATGATTTATCTTTAAGAACATGAGCACTGCCTAGTTTTACATTCTTACTATTATATATATATAAGTTTTATATATATAAAGTCTTCATAATCATTAAATGAAATGTCCTAAAACGTCCTTTTCGATTTACATCACAAATTCAAGCTTCATTCTGACATGTAAGCCTACGTTTCACAATTCAATTTGTAACAGCAAGTCCAATCATTTTGTTATTGAATACCCTGTTTGAAAATAAGGCAGATTACATTAGTAAAATGGGTCATGAATAGCATTTCATGTTGACTCTTCTAAGTATGCTCTTAGCATGCTCATAGTAGGTTAGATATGTAGCATGTACAGATGGGACAAGAAAATGGGCCCTAGGAAATAGGTTATACATCACTGGGATCATTCTGATATGTGTTCAGGCCCTGTTTCTTTTTATAGTTTTCTAATCTGGATAGAGCCACAAATAAGGCCAGGAGAATCAGAGATGCTATGATGTACACTTGGCACGGAGCACAAATACATGAAAGAGAAATTAGACAGTCCGTTCAAGTCTAACATTTAAGCCTGGGTGACATATGAACCACTGCAGTTTATGGAGCATTCATTACAACCTTGTAAGAACTTCAGAAATATTAAATGTGATCTTTTTAACCAAAACCCGGGTGGCAGCAATAATGCTGTGTGATTTCGAAAAGATATGACTTTTTAAAGATATGACTGCAAACCCAAACTTTTCAGACACTGGCACGGACAGAAGTTATTTATGATTGGCTAAGGCTTTTTAATGGCTAAAATCAGCGGGATACTTCTGACTCTTTTCATTTACTTTCTCAGAGCTTAACATTGGCATAGGGGCAAGTGTGATTTATCAGGACAACTATTTTGGTGAAATCTGTGAAAACCAAACTGCCTATAGCACCTTTATAATTACATTAATTAATTATATGTTTGTGATGTGCGATTGCATTAGTCTCTCAGCTGAAACACCCATGCCATTTATATTACCTCAAGTTAACAGGTGCACAACATGACAGGCTTGTGTTTGAGGGTGTGTAAGTTAAGTTCGGTAAGTTTTTGTTCATTAACTTGGCCTAATTGCAAAATGTGTCTGATTACAGAGATTTTTCTTTGATTCCTCTTCCACCCTTATGTAGAACAAATGACTTTTTATAAGCCACTAATAAGACTGGGGTCTTTATCTCAGTACTCATTTGTTGTATAAAGAAACAGAATATGTAAAAGCTTTAAAACCTAACCAGAAAAGTTCCAATTTACACCTCAATACATTAATGGTGTTCTTTGTAGTATCTATGTATACTTAGGGAGACTTTAGCTTAGACACCCAACCCCTCTCACTTCAGGAGAGTATAAGTTCGGTCAGAACCTCCTGATTGGAGCAGGATAGCTTTTCAACATGCACCACACCTCTTCATTTGACCTTCGTTATCTTGCATAACCAGACAGCAGTGCAAAGCAAATAGTGATGGAATGCTGATCAACCAACTGTGTCAAAATAAATTGGCACCAGCAGTCAAATTAAAATGAGAACATTCTATGCTTCAAAGAACTAAAAGCACAACACACGCCACTTCAAACAACACGCTTGTGATGAGTAACGGATATGCAGTTTACAATATTATTACATTGTTATTTCAGTAATAAAAAAGGTTTAAATACTGTCACCGCTTGATTAAATTCTATTACTTATAAAAATCTGTTTCATGGATTGTGGTTTTTATTTTGAATCCATTATACAGAAATGAGCAACCAGGGCTTCCTGCTTACTGTTTGTTTTTTGTTATCTACAGCTTTGGCTTTCTAGGCTGCAATATTAAGAGACTGATGTGAGTTTTGGAGCTTTGCAGTGTTCAAAAGTTGCTGATATTCCACAGGACAGTTGAGTTATATAGAGAGGAAAGGTGAAAGTGTGTTGAAGTGATGCCGTGGGCACTGAAAACTGTCATTGATTAAATGGACAGTTATTGATGTCACGCTCCACTTGCAATTTGTTTCTTATATAACTTATATAACTTATGTTATTTGCTGGATATCATGTAGTTTCAAGCCATTTTTTCTGTAAAACAAAAGCTGAATAAGCTCCAAATTCACAAACAAACTGTTTAAAAACTGGTCTATATGACTCTATTTGTGTATTATATAAGTTATTCATTTTTAGTGTTTAATTCAATATTTAATTATCACTCCTTGTCATATCAATATCTTATTCAAGTTTTACTATATTGTGACATACATGCTTAAATTTTCTGGAACAGCAGAAGTGAAACCAGTTGAAGAGGAAACCGATGCATAATTGTCTTCTGTAATCAAGAGCTACAGGAAGTGCATCAGGGCTAGACTGCCTCCCCTTGTTGGCCCACACACTCTGGAGGTATGATCATGCAACTATGGCTGTCACTTTTCCTCTCTCTCTCTTTCTCTCTCTCCCTCTTTCTTACTGCCGCTACAGGTGTGCTTGGCATGGGACCCCATTTATCCAGATATGCATGTGTTAACTAGAGCAGTGGGTTCTTATTTTCGCTACTGGAGGTCTCAGTGTTACTCTGCCTGGTTCTCTTCAGTGTGTCTGCAGGCACTAGGACCATGCAACCTTATGTCTGTGGAGTCAGATGTGGTCAGGTACTGACTGTGCTGCTGGGCTTTACATTTACATTTACATTTAGGCATTTGGCAGACGCTTTTATCCAAAGCGACTTACATTGCATTATACTACACATTGATCACTATACATTGAGTACGTGCAATCCCTGGGATCGAACCCATGACCTTGGCGTTGGTAACGCCATGCTCTAACCACTGAGCTACAGGAAAGCTCTAGCTCAGTGGTTAGAGCATTTTAGATAGAGCAATTTTAGAGCAAATTGTATTAATGCATGGCGTTAATTGTATTAACGCCATGCATTAATACAATTTTAATGCATGGCTTTAGCTTTCTCTGTGCCTTAAAAACACAGACGTAAAATATGTATTTTAAACCTGATTATGGGAAGTTCTGTGATTATCACAGGTGCCTGATGCCATGCGGCACAACGACAAATTGTTTTCCGGTAAATTAAGCGACTAAGTTTGAGTCAAATTATCATTCCCATTACGGTGGCCGTTCACCCATGGCATGGTTTAAATATAGTGTCTTAAACGGTTCTCTAACAAATGTCATTTGCACACATGCTGTACAAGTAAATTCTGTTTCAATCATGTGGCTGTCTCTCCTCGCTTGCTGTATTTAGCTGCAGATGACAATGTTTCATTTTGAAATGCCACGGCAATTAAGGCCGAGTTAATGAATTGTGCAGTCCCTCGTGCCCGGTTGTGATTTAACATATTTCCTGTTGCGTTGACCACATGTCACAGCACCGTCGTCCACACTGCTAGGAATGAGCGCTTGAAAATGACAGGGCCTCCACACGCACGTGTTAATATAGAATGGGACCCAAAATCTGGTATTCAAAATGTACAAATATGAAACTGAAAAATTCCAGTCAAAGGGTTTTTAAAATGGTTTTAAAATAAATTATATTGCGCATTCTAAATGACATTGGCTGAGCATTAGTCAGAAATAAAAAAATGTTAACTGTTAATACAATAATATGGTTTCTGATACATGAAATATGAATATGATGTATTGAGGAAAATTGTATTAATTCAAAAAGAGAAGCATTTGCAGAAGTGGCTTCAACCATTTGGGCCCCATTCTATATGGGAATCTACATATGTATTCATATACTGTATATATATATATATATATATATACAGTATATGAATACATATGTACCCAGACACCCTATAGGAGCCACCCTATAGGAGAGTGTTTCCTTTCCAACTTAAGACAAACAGAAAATGTTACTGATTGGCAGAAAGAGAAATAACAATTAAACACACCGCAAGATGTGCTAATAGAGTTCTTCATTGTCTTGTTTTTCATCTATTCCCTCTCACACTTCTATATATTATTGTCATATGGATGCACCATTTGTTGGTTATACATGTTGAAATATAGCTCGATTATTTTAAGCAATGTAACTGAGAGTGTGATTATATATTTATGTTTACATTTACGCTCTTGGCAGATGTCTTCTTTCCAAAGCCTTTTACATCTTACTGTGTGTATTTATGTGCGCTTGCACGTACATTTATATTTCAGCCGCTTACTTAAGTAGCTGAGGGCACAAGCGCTAAAACTAATCCTGTGCCATTAAAAACAAAGCAGCAGTACAATTGCAAACAGTCCCATTAGTGACAGTGACATTGGTGGATACAAATCACTTAATAAGATGAGCCAAATACTGCAGTCGGACCACAAATGCCATTAAGAATGGTCACAGGCTATAGGGTTTGATAATAGCTTGTAAACAGTATAGAACCAGAGTGCTGACTAAATTGTAAACTAGTAACAGTATCTTGAATTTGGTCTGGCCACTATGGGAACCCAGGGCACTGAGCTGAGTAGAGTCATAATGTGAAGGAATATTTGTATATTGAGTATGATTCCTAGAGTCCTACCCAGCTAACTATTTTAGGTTGTAAGAATGTTTTCTTAACTTTTCAATTAGGTAATAAAAGTGTTAAAAAGTTTTTTTTTACTTTGAAAGATCAGGGAACATTACAAATGTCCAGTTTTGTAAATATTGTATTAACGTTATCGTTTGGTTATAAGAATGCTACGAGAACGTTAACTGTTTAAATTCTGTAACGTTTTTTAAAGGTTCCACTGACAACTTGCATTCCCTGTTAGCTGGTAATGACAGTGTTGTATGGCCCCATGCACTGCTCATCTGATTTGTATTTTAGACGCTTCTGTTTTTATAAAAACACCGTGTGGCTTTTGTTTAGCTGTATAAAGTTACTTCTCACGGTGGGGCATATTTGGATGGCTGAACAAGCCCTAATATGTCATCCTGTGCTTTCCAGTGACTGGGGGTATTTTAACTCGGCTGTCTGTGAAGCATGCAGAGGGCACTGGCCCAGTTTCTGCTTGACAACTCGCTGTGTAGGAATCACTTCCAGGGTCTGTCACAATGGCTTGCTGTCTCACTAGAAACTCGTGCACAAAACCTGAGAAATTACGGTCTGTTGCTGAGCAACTACAGGCTGTCATTCATGTCACAGTTGAGGCTTTTACAGAATGTTGCCATATTTTAATATATAATGTTATATAATGTATGTATAAGAAATACATAATGTTTTAAGCAACATTTAATCTGTCTGAAATATCATTGTGAATTTCAACAGTCTCACTCTATGGGCTGCTTACAGTAATGCTGCAGTTCAAATCTCAAGATAAACCCCAAAATTACCCAAAAGACCTGCCTTTAACCCATTTAGTCTTTACATTTTTGGTAAATGATGAACAGCAATAAGATCCTGTCTATGTTTCAATAGAAAATCACATGCCTGATTGAAACAAATGCAACGACCTATTGCGCATTCATTTTGCCTTTCATGTTTTTACACAAGCTAGTTACAGTGACCTAATTTCTTACTGTATGTCATGACTGAAAAGATGTTATAGTTTATGTATCAGAGTTCCGTACCGGTTCTATACTGGTTTCATGTGTCTGTCAGATCTCTGAAGGAAAGAGAATAGGTGGATAAAATCTCCCTGATAGTGCTTGTGTATTTAACCAGGAGTGTCACTATATAAACAGACCACTGTGCTTCTATGACATGATTTTCTAGTGCTGTATGATGACTGCCGATGATATGATTTTCTGGGGCTCTATTATGTTTGCTTGGAATGCAAAGAGACATGCCTCTAACTTTCAAAGAGGAACGAAAGCTAAATGCAGACAAACCTCATTAATACAACATTCCTCTCTTGAGGGGTAATGGAGAACCCCCCCCTTTTTACAGTTGGCTGAGTAGACTGTAAATGCACACATTTAATTAATGGGCTGAAACAATATGCTGTAGATGTGAATGCTTGGGACTGCATGATAGCTTGACTGTCTGATTGCTGATGTCATTGATATTGAATCTGTAAATGGCTGATGTGAGTGTTTGAGGGGTTGACAAGTTTGGTACAGTCTTCTGACAAAGAGCCCGTTTGGATCAATAAGAGAAGACAGTTGTAATTATATTCAGGCAGCACCAGCAGGCCAGTCTCCACTGAACAGCAGACATTTCTTAATAACGAACAAAGACAAGCTCTGATTTTCATTCATGCATTCACACACGAAAAAAGAGAGTATTTCAGAAGTTTTTTTTTAAAAAGATCTTAAAGTAAAAAAATTGTCTTTTAATCTGGTCAGGCTGGTCTGGTTTACCAGTTTTAAAAGAGTTTAAGGAATTTGTCTAGCTAGTCAGGTTGTGAGACCAGCTAACTAAACCAGTTGAATGCCAGTTGGTCAGGCCCTAAGACCAGCTAGGCCAGTGCCAGCTAAAACTACGACATCTTCTAAAGTTGATTTAAACAAGGATGTATATCTAATTAATTCAAAATCGTAGAATGGCAGGAGATGAATGTTTGAGAGGGAAGTGAATTAAACTAATGATATGTTTAACTACAGAGAAAATTAGGGCGCACTCTCTGTGTCTATGTAATTATCTGCAAATGGCCTATAAATGCACAGGGCTTATCCTGATAGTGCTGATAGTGTTCTGAAGAACATTATAAATATTAAATGATTATAAATATTTTTTCTAATAATTCTAGAGGGCTGCCAATCATAACCAATTAATGGAACGAAATATATTTTGTGGAAACAAACAGCTGTTCTCACACCAAAAACACAACGATGACCTCAGACCAGTTCTGGCATGTAAAGGGTGAAGTAGGGCATGACTAACATGCCAGTTTTACCCACATCTGATGTTTAGGTCATAACTGTTTGTTCGTCAGTGGTGCCTAAAATGGACTTGCTAAGACAGTCACAACAAGCCTACCCCCTGCTATGTCTGATGATGACAGATGGCACCATTTCTGAAACTTGCCCAGGTGGCATATACAGTCAGGGCTAAAGGTGAGGAGCTGAGCCATTGACAGTCATGCTGGCTGTATTTATACTGTACCCTGAGCTGGAGACACTGTAGCCCATGTCTACTGTATTTTTCTCTCCCATTCCATGTATGTGTTTTCACCAAACTGAGAGCACAATTAAATACCTTGAATCTTATAAGATCCAGGGCATCTAATCTGCATTTAAATGAGTTAGCGAGATTGAATCCCTGTTGTAACTTTTTTCCGGTCTATTATTAAAGCCAAGTAAAGACAGCCCACTTATGCTGACGGTCTGACGGCATCTGTTTCAATGCCCAATCCTGAGCAGTCGGCGAGAACGAAGTTTAAAATCTGCCGCGTGTTAAACTCAAAACGATCAAAGTGTTAATGCTTCGTACGTCAGAGATTTGCTAATGATCTTTTAGAACGTATTTTTGTGGGCGTTGTGCTTTGTGATCTCTACCTGGCAGCATCTGGTGCTTTAATATGCAAATTTCCCCGCGTTTGTCTTGAGAACCGTTCAATACGGTATCTAAACAACATTCACTGTGTGTGTGTGTGTGTGTGTGTGTGTGTGTGTGTGTCTCTCACATGGTGGCTATTTTTTCAAAGCATACACACGCTTTATGTGTAGCCAGGGAACAGAGGGCGTGTCGACAATACAGCGCCGTACTCAAGGGTGCCAATAAATTCAATAATGACGCAAGTTAGCCCACCCAGCACAATACGCCGGATGGCACTGAAGCGTCTTTAGTGATATATGGACCTCCGACGCGACTTGTTGTTTATGGCGGACCAATGGGTCACAATAACGCACGAACTGAGAGTATGAGCTTTCCATGGTGCTGAACCTTTGCTGTCATAGATATTGTACCAGGCGAGAACGCGTTTGCAATTTAAGCTTGTAAAGGGTTCATTTATATTCGGGTACTTTTACTGAGTGCATCAAATATGGAAATGTTTTATTCTTTCATCACCATTGTCATTTTTAGTTTATATATAGTGTTTTAGTTGATATCTAAATGTAAAAATGCTTTTGTGTTTTTAGGAGGTATTGCATATTACAGACGTTTCGAAAGTGCACGTTTTATAAAGGCTATTGCAACCGAGCGGTCACAGCTCGACTATTGACCGCTGTCAGACATTATCTTAACGTAGCCTGTTCGCCGTTTATGAATGTGGCGTTACCAAAAGGCTGCGCTGCAATAGCTGGATATTGAACACCATTTGTGCGACTGGAGAAGAGTTGCAAAGCAATGATGTCATAGTTTTAAGTAGGAGTCATGGGAGAGCATATGGTTTGTACCCGCTACCGAAAGGAAGTGTTGCTTTGTTATGAGCAGGCGGCGCTCTAGCTGGCGGAAGAGGAGGTCGCCCAGCCCAGTGTCTCTTCGCCTGGAATAGAGAAGCCGAGGAGGAGACGCGAGAAAGGAGGCGAAAACGGTGTCGGCGCCGAGAAGACAAAGCTGCTATAATGGCCGCTAAATCAGACGGGGTGCTAAAGATGAAGAAGAGCGATGTAGCATTTACGCCTTTGCAGAATTCGGATCACTCGGGTTCGGTTCAAGGGCTCGCTCCAGGATCGCAGCCGGATTCTGGAACCGGAGAGGCGGACTTCATCAACGGGGAGTCGCGTTGCTGTGGCTCGAATTCGACGTGTCTCCGCCTCGGCAGGGAACAGCAGAAATACACGGTTTGGGACTGTCTGTGGATCCTCGCCGCAGTGGCGGTGTATTTCGCTGATGTGGGCACAGATATTTGGCTTTCGGTCGACTATTACCTCCGCCGCGACTACTGGTGGTTCGGGCTTACGTTATTTTTTGTGGTGCTCGGCTCGTTCTCCGTCCAGGTCTTCAGTTTCAGATGGTTCG
>JAZGTJ010018468.1:0-11434 GCA_036877575.1 Botia almorhae | reverse complement strand
GGTGAGTACTTGGGTTCATATTGCTATATATTGACACCACTGAAAGTTACACCCTAATGTGATTGTCTTTCTGTGTAAAGGGCTCTTTAAACACTCACTGTCTATCAGCCGAGCGCTCTTGTCTGGTCTTGTGTTAGAGAAGGATCTAGTGCCCTCTAGTGATGGGACACTGTAATGCGGCCTCAAGTGTGGGATTCATCTTGAGACCAGTGGTGGGAGGCTACCTCACTGAACATGATGGAGGTTTCTACCTATCATAATTTGTCTGTGCAGCCATTTGTCTTCTAAATGCAGGCAGTTTGGTTTATAAAATATACAGATTAATAAAAATATATAAAAACCAAAATTGCACGGGTAATAATTTTTACCTCATTAAAGCTAAAGCTGAATTTAGTTTCCCTAATTTTTTTTCCAATTTTGGTTTGATATCATGCAAAAATATTTTAGCTTTCCCCTCCATCTAGCAAACAGACTCATACTATTGGTTGAACGAATGCTGGTTGTCAAACTAATACAAAAAATACAGCATGACACAGTGCCAAAGTTCAATCAACCAACATATACATTATTAAATTAAAGCAAGATCTGCTTATTCAGATGTTGTCTTCTCAGGTTTGGTCTGGATGTTACCATGAAGTGAAACGCTAAATCACCATATAGATGCCAGTGTTAATAGTGTTAATACAATGGCTAAAAAACCTCAGCCCAGGAGAACTGCACAGATAAAAACACATTCGGCATCTCAATGCGTGTGGAACTGGTGGGACGCGTTTCTCTTCCAGCATGGCTGGAATACAGATCAGTGTGGATCCAGATCTGCATGGTGGCTTCTTCCAACATGTGAAATGCCTTCCTGGTGCATCTTCCAATGGCTGTAGCTATCATGCTGTACTACAGTAATTTCTCCTTAGCCATGAGCCATTCAGCTCAAGCCAAAGGTGATTGATCTTCCTGTATGCCACAGCACCCAGTGTCTGGCAGGTCCTGCTCACCTCCACGTTCTTCGTCATCTCTACAACCATCGGATAAATAATTGATAAATTATATAAAAATTAAAAATGTAACAAAAAATAAATCATTTAAAAACTCTCATGATACATTATAGCGTCTTTATAATTCACAAACTAACTTATCCAGGCCTCTTCAAAGCAGAACAAACGGTAGTAAAAAGAGGATACAGCCCTAGTTCCACTCATGCTGTGTTGTTATGGCAACAACACCTAAAAAGAAGAAGATTAGAGTTTACGAAACGCTTCCAACCATTTTAATGATGTGCTGAATAGTGCAGGAACTCTGTGACACATTCTCCTCAGCATTGTATTTCATGGTCAGGGTGCAAGTTACATTAATGAAGAAACAGAAGGACAATATTCAACATATGTGGGAGCAGATCTACATGCTCTGCTTTGACTGCATGCAGCACCGCATTACAGGTATTATACAATACCTGAAACATAAGACAGTGAGACATTTACCAATAGCTAAAAAACCATACATACATTACACAAATTGTTGCACAAATACAACAAACACTGTAATATTTTAAAAAGCCAAATGAGAGCCCAGAGATGATTAAAACCTTCACATGCAGACAAACATATATAAACAATATAAACACAAACATTAAGATTATTTGCCAGGTACAAAGCTGTTATTTTTAAACAATGTATAATAGAGGACAAAGCCCTATCGTGATTGTGACAGTGGCGTTTTGTTATTTATTTTTCTGCTACAAAACATTTAAACAAAACGTTTCTTAATCTCTCTTTTCCTGTCCCATTGTGTTTTTGAAATGTTGTTCCCAAATGGCAACCACAACTGTTTCCTACAAAGTGTAGTATAAACACTAATCTGAATTCAGATCAGAATTTAAAAGAGGTTATAGCACAAAGACTTATCATTTAGCCAGTAATTAATCTATTACTTTCCCTTTTCTCATTCACTATTACTATTCAAGTTCAAATTTAGTAAACAGAGTAGAGATTATGTTCATACCTTTCGAAATATATTGGGTCTGACATGGTTTTTAAACCAGTGACAAATGACCAGCAGTTACACATGTGTTTAGGTTTGGGTTTGTTACCAGAACACGAGTTAAAAGAAGTACAACAAATCTCATAACCACTTCATGGTGCTGGAGGAGCAGATTTGTTTAGAAGAACAATTTTCTTTGATACTTTTGATACTGATGTTGAATCTCTGACCATAATCTCACACCACCACATACACAAATAGAATGAATTAGGCGGAGAAATCTATAACCTCTGTGTTGGAGATTATCCTCATCTATGTTATATTGCTTTGTTGTTACGGTATGTCACTATTAAGAGCAGCAGAGGGGATGTTATATAATGGAATAGTTTATAATGAAGGACTAAACCCACACTGCAAATAAATAAATACTGTGTTGCATGAAGATTTTAATAAATTGACAAAAGTTAACATGTTAGTGCAAAGCTCTATAAACACTGGCCGTCCGCGGACAATTTTATTGTTTTCCATCGTTCACATACATCGTGTCTGATGAAGCGCAAGAAATCTGACGTCATACGTTGTGACGCAACGACAGGGCGAGTCCAGAATGCAGAACAAGTGGATGAATAGCGGAGAATGTAGTGTGTGAAAACACTGATGAGCAAGCTGCCTTAACAACATGGAGCATATCGTTGACTATCGTTGAAACGTAAGTGATGACTCTTTATTTAAAAAAAGCTCATGATAGTTTCATTTCTGTTGTTTGTCAATACATCGATTGGTAAAAAACAATAAACAAACAGGAATACATTTTCACTGGATATGCAATTGTAATGACATGCGAGAAATTGTGAGTAATAATTAGCAGCTCGGTGGTTTATTTTTAAATGTTAATTAGGTTATTATAAGCGATCATGGCGTACGCAAGCGTCTGTTCAGTCGTCATCACGCATTGTATTCCGTCATGAATACGTCAACACGTTATCAATGGGCTGTATCGAAATATTCTTTAAACCGCTGCCACAGAAGAGAGAAAAAAATAATGTAAGATCTCATTTGTTATTTTACCTATGCACATTAAAGCAGTGTGCAAACTGATAGTTCCTGAAAGCTCAGCTAAAGAGGAAGTCACTCACACTTTCAGAATGTGGTGAGATTTGGCAGACTGACCACTGTCAGTGTTTTGAATGACAGTGTAAGAGCAGGAGTTTGTACATTAATCTGTACACTGTACATTGGAAATTTCACTGTGGTCCTCATCCATATCATCTGTATTTACCCAGCATATGTTATACTAATGAGAAAAAAATATATAAATTAACTGTTATTGTTATTGAAGCTATATTACTCGAGCAGAAGTGTTTTATCTGTGGCTTTTTGTCTACAGCAGAACCACGGCCATGCTGATATTTACTATAAAGGCACTCTTGTGTTGTTAGATCGCATACAGTTTCTCCTTTGGCTGTCAGGAGACTATGGTGTACATGATCTCAACTGGGCAGATTAACAAAAACATTTAGCTTTTTTTAAGATGTTTTGCAAACTTTTTAAGAAGTTTTGCAGATGTTAAACTCTAGGTGCCTGAAATTGGACCTCTCGTCTAACATATGTACTTTTTGCATAAAGATTATGATTTCTTTTAGCCAGTGTTTGATGTAAAGTAACTTCCACTTCCTCATAATTACTATCATAATACTCATTGAAATATTCAAAATTTGTATATTCTTTATTGTTTAACTGTTTGAAGGTTCTTTAGTTCTCTTTCTACCAGATAAAATCCCTTTATTATTAATATTTCAGTTTACCTAACATAACATTTTACATTACTACCTTAGTTTTACTACTTCACATTTTACCTGTTTTCTAGAATTACCACCTCATCTCATTTTAAGTGAAGTGAAAAGAGAAGTTATATTTGTTGAATGTGTTTGTGTGTAGTTTGTGACTATACAGTAAAACGGTTCTTGGAGTCAGTGATATCATATAAAGATGCTGTAAGTCATTTTTTATATAATACTATACAGTAACTTTTGTCAGACAGATTTTACTGAAATAGATGTCCTAAAATATTATTAGACTCTGTAAACATAAATGTGGTTTAGCCAATCAGAATGTTTTGAGGCACTTTTTGCCTGTCAGTCATTTTGAACATGCACGGGGCAGCCCATATACGTGTAACAAGAAACAAACAGCATCTGTTTTCAACTGTTTTGTTGCCATTGCTTTTAAAAAACTAATGTCATACTGCCTATAAAAAGTCCATTCATAGCTAAATTCACTGTTCAGGTTTGACATTGTAGTTACACATTGCTGCTCTCCTGCTCCATCTCTGACTACATTGTTCTCAAGGTATCTGTGTGTGTGTGTGTGTGTGTGTGTGTGTGTGTGTGTGCGCATGTATTTGGAGGGTGGAGTTTTGGGAAGGGGTTGTGTTTAATTCGGTGTTGTCTGGTGAAATTTATAGAACAGATAACATCGCTTACATAGCATCAATTCTGCCATATTTATACAAATCACATTTATATATTTAATGTTCTAATGATGTGATAAATACACCATGGGTTCATTTGGCATGAAGACAAGCTGGTTTTAAACCATAACTGCATTTAAGACGCAACCTGAATGCGTATGAAATGTAAAGTACTGAGAATGAAGTCATTAACTGGTGGTTAATGTGTGTAAAATGTCAACGTTTATGCGCGTGGTAATTATTAAACACCTACTGTCACAGTTTATGGTAGCCAACTGTTCTGATGATGGAAATTTCTATTCTTGATTGCTGTGAACACATTATGGTAAATGTGTTGTTCATTAATATCTATTTCTAGGCTGTGTGCTGAAATATAACAGGCAGATGGAGACCTGGTGGGTTGCAGGTTGTGTGTGCTGCTGGCTGAGTCAGTCATCCACCCCTTCAGCCCTAGACTCCAGCCAACTGCCTGCTGTTCCACGTGCACCACAGCCAAAAACCTTACATCCACCACTGAACACGTGGGATGGACATTCAACCTGTTCCCTTCCTTTTGAGTCAGGATATAATGATGCTTGTTTTTATTTCAGCAGTTCTGAGTTCACATTGATTGAGTTTCAAGAAAAGAGAGCGAATTGTGCTCCAGATTCTGTGTCCAAATTCTGAGAGATTTTATAATGTTTTATTATACTATTATAGTATAATTCAAACTCTTAAACATTTGGTTGTGAATTTGTAGCTTATGTTAAATTTTAATTTATTCACAGTTTAATAATTTTGCTTTATAATTTTTATACTTTTGTTTAGTGAATATATATATTCACCAAATGTGTAACCAAATAAATGACGTAGGCCTTCATAACAGTTTGGGATCAAGTGCAAGATTGTTTCTTTGCTTGTCTCAGGTTAACAGGTTTAGGGTCTTCTGATTCTGTAGTCTACTGACAATTGTTGTCGCAAAAGTTGACTCATCCTTTTTGTCTCTTTCTCATTCCAGCTTTTAGATTCCGTAGAAACGTGAAGGTTGTACCAGCAACATAATCTTGGAGCGTAGAAGAAACTCAAACAGGACGATAACAAGATGGCGGCTAGAGAGCGCAGTCCACGCCACAGGCCGTGGTCCGTGTACCGAGCCAACACGTTTGATCTGTCCTCTGAGATGATGGGCTTGACGTTAGCAGGTGAGAGATTATTTTACATTCAAATAATGTCAAGAATTTTGGTATTTAAATGTCTTTCACTTTCAGTTGTTTCACCAAAAACAATAACTAAATGTCAGTCCACACCACAGCTATAATGATACCAATCAAAACTATTTGAATATAAAAGGCTTGCTTAGAGTAAATATAACAGTATCACCTGTTATAGACACACATATATTCATTGTTATAGTTGTCTTTATAGTTATCATACTTAGTGTGAACAATCTTGTAGTTCTCTCACTTCCATCATTTCTGAATAAATGTGTTGCGTTTACATTTGTTTAGGAAACAGTCAAGAGCCTGATGAGCCCGTGCTTGAGTTCAGTCTGGGTGAGTATTGAGTGATACAGACAGTACTGAAGTGATAATACACTTTTACCACAATAATGTTCGAATTAGTAATACAGTGCCAGCAAAGCTGATATCTGCTCATTCAGGAGATATCGGTATCCAGTCAGAGCCGTGTTACCTCATATTCCTTCTCCTTTTTTGGCAACCTGCACACAGCCTGTTTGTAAAGGAAATAAATTGTTTATCAGTCATACCTTACTAGTTCACATCCAATAAATGTTTATACATCTTATCTAATGGCTGTTATCACAAATATTTCCAGTGTAGTAGAGGCACTGGGTTTTGTCTGACAATTGGTTGTATTTCATCTTCATTGCAGTGGAAGAAACGCAGTAATTTGATTATATTTAGCCACACTGGGTTATTTGATGTTTCATCATATGGCGTATTATTATATTCATTCCACAGAATTGTGTCTGAATTGTTCTCCTTCTTTTCCCAGCATGCAGTGAGCTGGTCACTCCATCATTGGACCGCAAGCCCAGCAGCTTTGTAGCAGTGAGCTGCACCACACCTCCACAGGCATTTTGGACCAAACACGCACAGACTGAAATTATAGAGGTGAGGACTGATGCACAGATTCCAGAAATATATCATATATTGCGCATTTTGCACGATGCATTTTATGCAAGAATTGAATTATCTTTTAAGGGCACCAGTAATCCAATCTATTTGAGCAGCATTGCCTTCTTCCAGGACTCTCTTATTACTCAGCAGACTCAGATCAAACTGTCTGTCTATGATGTGAAAGACCGCACACAGGGGACTGTAAGACTGAAACCGTTTTTTGTTACCATTCTGCTCCCTCATTCAGCCACATAAACTTGAGGCCAGTCTTTTCTCGTTTCATTAGATGTACCTGCTTGGTTCGGCTATGTTTACAGTTAAAGAACTCCTTCAGGACAAACACCACAGGTTGCACCTTACGTTGAGGTATGTCAAATGAAGCATAAAGCTACATTTATTTATGTTTTAAATTCGTAAAGCTGAATTGTGAACTGTGAACCAACTGTGAACTGATGTGTACAAATGTCCTTTTCAAATGTGATTTTACTGCCTCAGGTCAGCAGAGAGGGAGTGGATGGGTAACATCACAGTCATCGCGTGGCAGATGGAGGAGAGGAAAGACCAACGAGCCCCTTTGGCACGTTCAGACACAGTTAATGGCAGGGTGAGCGCTTGCATGCACAATTTGTTTTAACTAGTTTTCGTGTATTTGCATGCAGGAATACATTTAATTGCCTTGTTGTTATTTTGTGATTGATTTATTACAGTTTTTTAAGGCACTTTTTTGTACAACCAATATGGAAGATCTATATAATGTAATGGTTTATGCTGATTTGGTGTTGGACATCTGTGCTGACATTACCCAGTACAAAACTGTTAAACCTGTTAAACATTAAATCAATTTAATACAGCAATTGCTTTGTTTATTAAAGTACTACCAGCCTTTAACAACTAAACACTAAACAACTAAAGACAGCAACAAATACAATTTGAAAAGTTGATAAACCTATTTATTTTGCTAACCTACAGGAATGGTACATAATTATATGGTTGGTTTGGTTATTTGCATTCTCAACCCAGTGGTTGAGAATCAATGCTTTAATGTATCTCACAGATGGTGTTACCAGTTGATGAAAGTCTGACCGAATCTATGGGAGTCAAAGCAAAATCTGCCTCGCTTTGTAAAGACAATCTTTTAAAGGCGGGTAAGTGCTAAACCGTCACTCTCACACAGGCAAGTGCTCTAAGAGTGTGTCGCTCTGGTTAAGGTGTTCTAAACAAACCACTAATCAGAATATTTGATCATTTAATATTTAATTACAAGCTAATGATCTCAAGCAGTATTAATGTTTGCAGTGTTTCTGTCTAATTCATCAGAATAAACACTAAATTCTGGCTGACTGACTGATTGATTGATTGCAGTATTTGGAGGTACTATTTCCCGGATGTACCGATTTCCCACCACTGATGGAAACCACCTGCGTGTGCTGGAGCAGATGGCAGAGAGTGTGCTGTCTCTGCACATACCGAGACAGTTCGTCAAACTGCTGCTGGAGGAAGATGCTGCCAGGTGAATTCCCTTCACTTGCTGGGGACATGACGTAGTGCACAAATACCTCAAATCATGTAGCTTGTTGAAGAGAGGTGTGCTGTGTCTTTATGTTAACCAGAGGGACTGGTGAGTAATTCCTGGTACATTGAACCAGGGAATCAAGCTATACATAGAAGCTTGGGGATGGGCGTTTTTGAATTAGCCTAGTAATCAACCATGTGGCAACATCTAAACAGCATCTAAAACACCTTACTTAGCATTGGCCATCTACCCAGCAATAGCCTGTAAACCAAGTTAGCAAATGTATAGTACCAACCTTTTTCGGTTTGGTTGAGCAAGCACCATTTAATTTATTTTAGATAATGAAAAATCTAGATATAAATAAGATTTCATGTCATTGTTATGTTCTGCCTGCACGTAGGGTGTGCGAGCTGGAAGAGCTGGGCGAGTTGTCCCCCTGCTGGGAGAACCTGAGGAGACAGATCATCACACAGTACCAGACCATCATCCTCACGTATCAGGAGACTCTCAGTAATTTACATGAATACAAAGGTCAGTGTTGTGTCACCAACCGTACTATTAAGATTTCCATGCATGTTTTTATGCACGGCCTGTACAACATGATAAAGTGTTGTACTGCAGTAATACAATTAAAGCTGCAGTGTGAATTTCTGAGCCACTGACCCATCCGATGACACTTCACCTTCAGTGTATTTGTGTTTGAATCTTCTTGCTTGTTATTCATCAGGTCCTTCCTTCAAATCAAGCACTCTAAAAGCAGAGAAAAAATTAGAGTTCATGCCCACAAACCTCCACATTCAGAGGATGAGAGTTCAGGGCGAGTCTGGCTACAGTGAGTTATTTCCGAGCATTTTCTGAACATTTTTGAGTAGCTGTCTTAATGATCTGAACTTCATTCTGTCGCTCTACAGATCGCACATATGACGTGGTGACCACAGGGGCCCCCGCGGCCCATCATCAGGGCTTCAAAGGCAGCGGACTGAGGAAATTCATTCAGAAATTTGAGGAAGCTAAAAAACAGTGAGGAACTTTTCTTTATACCAGTTAAAAGCAACTTCAACGATTATTTCTAATCACATGCAGACTCATGGTGAACAATGTGAATGGAGGATTTCGGGCTGTTTTGCTTGCTTTGATGTTTATTTTTAATCATGGTTTGCTCTTAGTGATAGAACCTTGATATTTTACTTTGATTGCAATGGTAATTTTGCTGTTATGTTGTTTGCTTTCTGATCAGTGCTTATGAGGGTGAAGGGTGAGTGTACGGTTGTTGACTGTTTTACAGTTATTGTCATATGTGGTCGTGTGCCATCTTGTTTGTGATTGGTCAATATCAAGTGTTTGCTTCACTTCCATTACATGTGAAGGGTTTTCATGTTTGTACCAACATCGATTTACCTGTTTATACCGTTATCACCTGGTATTAACATCACAAAAGGACGGTCTGATTTTGTGACAACACACTTAACTCACTAAATCAGTGCTTCACACAATCTGTATCTTTACATGTTGATGTCAAGCAAACCCAAGAAGTTTCATAATGGATTAAGCATGTTTTTTTTCACAATTTTAATTTGGACGGTTATTTTGCATGTAACTGGAAAAGTTTTGAACACTTGTTTGGGCAATTCATGATTAATAGGTAAGTTGGTTGATGTTGTATATGATGCATCGAAACAACTTAACTACAGATATGATGTGGTTTTATTCTGATTACTTCCAAATATGGTTCATTATACTACTACTTCATTATATTCATTATACTACATTATAGTATACTACTATTGATTCTGAGTATGTGCAATCCCTGGGATCAAGCCCATGACCTTGGCGTTGTTAACCCCATGCTCTAACCACTGAGCTACAGGAAAGCATTTACACCTGCATTTAGCTGCATTGATACAGATGTTCATACCAGGTGTAAATGAGATCTTTGGAAACAATATATATACACACTGAGTAAATGTCTAACAAGTGCTTGTATATCACACCATCTCGTTTCCAAAGATCCATTTGAAATTATGTAATTGAGAGCTGAACAAGCACTAAAACATGAAATTTGAGAACGTGTGATCTCTGTACTTCTAGTGCCGTGGAATCAGTTCCACTCACAATGCGGTACCAGCCACAGGATGTGTTGAAAGCCAAAGAAATAATTTCCCACATCAACACTCTGAAGACTCAGATTGGCTACTACACAGAGCGCCTGTCCCGCGCTGCTAAAGAACGCTCGACCAATGCGCTGGAGAGGACCCTCGCTATTCTTACAGAGAAGGTGAGACTGCTTGCTGAGAATTTTGTAGTGTTATATATTCTCATTATCAGACACCATTCTTTCTATCTCTTTCTCTCTCAGACACGGCAACTGGTGACAGAGTGTGACAGTAGGCTGCTAACCACAGCTATTCGGGCACTGAGTGCTGCCCGGCCAGAATTCATCGCATCCAGAGGTTCACCGTCTGCCCATGACACTGAGCGGGTGGTCCTGAGAAATGACCAGGGCTCTCCACACGCCAAATGTAGTGGGAAGGGGAAAAGAGCCTCTATGAATGTGAACTGGCAGGAGGAGGAGTGGGTAAGGTCACTCAGAGGTTAACATTGTATTCTAACCTGATATAAAATTTGAGCCTCTTTCTGTCCTTGTTGAAATGCTGAGCAACGTGAAATTACAAGCATTCAGAACATATTGGGGAGAATGTTTACATTTATGCATTTTGCAGACGCCGTATGTAAAGGTGACTTACAGTGCCTGAAAGCTATACATGTTTTCAGTGCATGCATTCCTTTGGGATTTGAACCCATAATATTGGTGTTGCTAGCACCATGCTCTACCACTTGAGCTACAGGAAAGATCATGTAGAGCTCAACAATGGCTTTAGTTCACAGTACGATGTCATAGTACATTAAACTTAATCTCTAAAAGATTAATCTCAAAAGATGAGAATTTTTTTCCACATTATCCTTTTAATATACATTTATGTGGGGCCAGATTTTGGATCTATCAGATTTCACTGTGGGTGGGAATAGTCAAACCAAAACATCTTGTCACGCATGTGCTTTATTGATTTGTCGCTGGTTCTGACAAAATGTCAGATCAGTGTGTGATGAGATGTGATATGTGATGTTTATGTTGCAACAGTTTCTTACAGTGTTACACAAGGTGACAAAATAGTCCTACTTACTTTTTTTGATCCAGGAAAAGATTTGGCTGAATGTGGATAAAAGTCTGGAGTGTGTGATCCGCTGTGTGGACAGACTCCTGACGAGAGAACGGTTGCATAGCGACAGCAGTGAGGACGTCTTTCTGTCTGACCAACCGGCTGATAGCAGCAAGAGAGGTAGCCAGAGCAATGTGTT
>JAZGTJ010018466.1:0-11435 GCA_036877575.1 Botia almorhae | reverse complement strand
CCCAAAACATCTTTGAACCTCCACCATGTTTGACTGTAGGGACTGTGTTCTTTTCTTTAAAGGCCACTTTTCTTTTTCTGTAAACAGTGCCATGATGTCCTTTACCAAAAAGCTCTACTTTTGTCTCATCTGTCCACAGTACGTTCTCCAAGAAGGATAGTGGTTTTCTCACATAAGTTTTGGCAAACTCCAATCTTGCTTTCTTATGCCTTTTTGTCAGCAGTGGTGTCCTCCTGGGTCTTCTACCATAGCATCTCTTTTCATTTTGATGGTGACGGATAGTGCGAGCTGACACTGTTGTGCCCTGTGTCTGCAGATCAGCTTGAATTAGTTTGAAAGTTAATCAGTGTTCTTTATCCACCATCTAACAATCCTTTATTGTAATTTTTCATTAATTTTGCTCCTCTGTCCCCGTCCAGGGAGGTACAGTGCCAGGTAGAGTAGCTACAGTGCCATGGGCTGTAAACCTCTTGATGATATCGCGCACAGTGGATGCAGGAACATTCTTTGGAGATGTACTTGAAGCCTTGATATTGTCCATGTTTTCCAAGGTTTAATCCCACAATGTTTTCTCCCAAATCCAGAGACTTTCTTTACTCCATGCTCAGTGTGACACACAACACAAAGGTTGAGTCAACTTTTCTCCATTTTAACTGGCTGCAAGTGTGATTACTATATTGCCCACACCTGTTACTTGCTACACGTGTGTTTAAATACAAATTACAGGAGCATTACATGCTTGAAGAGCAATTATTTCATACAATTTTGACATGGTGCCAATAATTTTGTCCAGTCCATTTTTGAGTTCTGTGTAAAATTTAATCAAGTTTAACTCCTCTGTTTATTTGTGTTGTTCCACAATAAGCACGTGAATACCAAAACATTTGCAAATGGAATAATTTTCTGAGAGAAATGTTGCATGTTCTGACAGCATTGCAAGGATGCCGATATTTTTGTCCATGACTGTAAATTTAGAATCATTTCATTCACAACGTCCACCATCTTAATTTTTTCTTGTTGAAACGCATTTTGGGATTGCCTTCTCACCAGAGTACACATGTAATGCTTTCTTAGTATTTAGATAAACGAGGGAAGCTGCATAAATTTACTGCTTAACTTTGGTCTTATAGTCATCTACAGAACTAGCTCACTAGGTTTTTGTAACAAAGCTATTGCAATATCGTTGATTATGTCTCGTATGATACAGTTGATTATGTACATGATATTCAAACAACTAACCCTAACTACAAAAATCATGACCATCATCTAATTTGTTTTTTTTCTCCCTTTAACAGCTAGAACGTGTGGTTCTAATTTGCGAGGCCCTAAAGGCATTATAACATCTCCTAATTACCCTGTTCAGTACGAAAATAACGCACACTGCGTGTGGGTCATAACAGCGGTGGATCCAGAAAAGGTATGTGTGTAATTGAAATCTAAATTGCAATCTAAGTCTGACTCACGGTCATATGAAAATAAAACTCCACAAAACACAATTGCGATCCATTTTTCATCTGACAAACCAAAAACATGATATGGTTTTGAATAGCTTCTAAGATGCATAATTGACTGGGACTTTGCATAAATGTCAAAAATAATCTTAAAGATAATTTAGGAGGACATTTGCATTACAGTCCACAGTGCTTGCATAATTGTCAACCTTTTGGCCCGACCATCTATCGCTAGTACAGCATCCTTAGAATTGATTAGGTTCAGCCACAGCTTCGGCTGTGGTAAGAGTGACGGCAGAACAATCGGCTTTGACCTTAGCACACACCATGGGGAGACGCATGCTGTGGTTGCTAAATTAAGACGAAAGGAAGACAGTCAAAACAACAAATTAGAGTAAAGACAAAACAGCTATTAGGTTAACATGTTGCGCACCTGGAAGATTTTTAATGGCAAGTATGCGCTGTATGCATATGTTTGTTTATTTACACACTGCCAAGCTACTGTAAATTTATATAATACATCACATATACGTCGGTGACCATACAGTATGTATTATTCATAATGTGAATAATACTTTGTGTTTGGCTAATACATTTTCTAAAGAGCATGTCATTAGAATAGTTTCACTATCTTTCTTTGTCTCATGATCTGTGAGTATAAAAGAGTTTTGACAGAGTTTTTTTATAGCATTTCTAATTGAATGTAAATGGGGAATCAAAACTGACTAACTAATTCTTAATGCACATCCATGTTCTTAGTGAGTCATCAAGGCACATTACTTATTACTTAAATGTAGAATACTTCCACATTTAAGAAGTATTTGTCTTTGTAATGTTTTATCAAAATGTAATAATTTACCCCTTCTGAAATGACTTTATTGGCTGACATCACCAATTCCTCATACTTTTCAACCCCCATCACCTGTCTTTTTGGTATGTGACACCTACTTTTCACAATCCCATAAATTACATCACAGATAAAATTAAGTCCTGTTCTACATTTCTTTCCCATAAGTATCCTGTCTCACTCAGAAATATTGTTGATAAATAGTAACAAAAGAAAATTATTAAACATTCTTCCTTGCAGTAAGACTAAATATGGCGTAAATATTTTGAACTGTTATAGATTTTTACAGTTTTGCTTTTTGCATGAAACATTTTTAAGCTACTAGCCACATAGCTCCTGTAATTGGAGAAAAAAATATCCTTTTAAGCAACTCCATAAATCCATAAGGACAGATCCATAAATATTAAATACCCATACCCTGTGACCTCTGCATTTAACCCATCACTGGTGAGGAGTGAACACACACTGCAAGTTGTGAACAAACACACCTGGAGCAGTGGGCAGCACATTACTGCACCCGGGGAGCAATTGGGTGTTAGGTGCCTTGCTCAAGGGCACTTCAGTTGCAACCCCCCCACTGCTGGAATCGAACCAGCAACCTTCTGATTACAAGTCCGACTCATTACCCATTAGGCCACCACGGCCACCACTGCCCCCCTGTTGGGGGACTTCAGCTTCACCTTCATAAACAGACTTTACTATCATATACCTAAAATCACAGCCATGTCACAACCAGTTTATTTTCACTCATGTTTTGTGCCTTGATCCTGTGATGAAATTTGACTTTAATTTATTTCACAGTGTGAAATAGACTCTTTCACAGACTGTGTTCCAAAACCTGGTGACTGGCCTAAGCAAACAGAATCTAGAGTGATGACTGCGTTAAAGGCATAATTGTGTGTACCATCCTATCTAGTAGGCATTAGACAGATCAAAAAAATGAGTTCTGAGTATCGTTATAGCGACTTTTGTTTACGCTGTAGTGTGAAGGAAAGTTCAAAGCAAATGGTAGATGTATTTCGACACAGTCTCAATGCATATTTCAATGCAGTACTGGGATTTGAGAGTTGTGGAGAACAGTTGAGAGCTAAAATTCTTCAAATGTTGTATCCAAAATCTTCTCAGAACAGAATGTTAAGACCACAGAATATCATAAAAATGCAGTCTTGATCTGTGTCTCTGTCATAGCCTGTCTCAGACAAGAAGGTCATGGTTCAGAACATGACAGGACTGTTAATTCTTTCAGAACTTTCAGAATCTTTCAGTCACAGACATTAGTCCGGGTTGAGCTCATATTTTATATTGATTTGAATGTTTGTTATCCATACCGATTTATCAACAAGAGGTCCAACAGCACCACTGTCATTATCTAGATCTACCTTTCATACTTAAGTTCTGAAGTAACGTAATCAGATGAAACTCATAAAGTTTTTTATTGTTTTCCTTGAATGGCTTCAATTCAGATATTTAGTGCTGCCATTCATATTAGTTGTATTCATTGTAATGCTGCTGCTGTACATTTACCACCAGAACTAATCATATGATGACGATCACTATATCTTATAAAGACTGTAGAGTGACAGAGTGTGATTGGCTGTGACATCATTCTGCTGCTAGCGATGATACGAAACCATTACTTTAGTGGACCATTACTTCAGCTATGTGTGTGTGTATATGTTTCTAAATATATTTACTCATTAAAGAGTGGCATCTGCAAACAAATAGAGCTAGAGCATTTCTCAGAAATAACTTAGTTTTGAGCGGTTTTTGTAATGATTTTTAATCAACTAGTGTCAATGTGATTTTTAGTGGATGTATAAATCAGGCAAAACGTGCATGTCCCAGCAGAGGAGTTGTTTATCATATTATATGTATATATATTACGTTTTAAAGATTAATATACTTATTCATTTTCTTTATTTGACCGTAAACACATCTGGTACATAAAGGAGGATCACAATGTTTTGTCTAAATCGTGTGTGTATCCTGGATCTTCAAGCCAGTGAAGACATGATCAGAGAGAGAGAAAGAGAGAGAGAAACTTTTTGTGTACATTTTCCTGTTCCTTTTGATTAAATGGCTGAGGAAGGGCAGGAACTTAGATGGTGTCAACAATATCTCATTATCACACAAACTTGAGAGTTGAGTTGCTGAGATGTTAAGGGTCAGGGTTAAGATGTTGGGAGCCTTCAAAACAGGCTGTATGTTTGCATTCATAGTCTCAAGTGTAAGTCTGAATGTGTGGAACAAATGAATATGATTTCTGCAATCAAATTAACTGCTTTCCATGTGTATAAAGAGAAATAAGTACAGAAGAGCGAAAAAAGGAATGGCTGGTATGTCAGGGCACGAAAAGTGTTAAAGTAGCCCAACAATCAGGCACCACGTGAATTGCACATCTTTTACATCAGAAATTATAAAAAGGAAAAAACAACATCTAATACCGAGCGATTTGTTTCTTTATTATACTATGACATAGTACTGAAGCTAAATATATAAATACACCTAAATATACAATATATACAATATATATTCTCATAAATTATCATAAAGTAAACAACACGTCACAATCCTGCACTGAATTTGTTTTTCATAAACTATAAAATGTTTAAGGCTTATACTCAAGTACTGTGTCTAGGTGTACATTTTTTTAACACAAACAAAAACTGTAGTGTAGTAGTATTTTGAGAGGACTTCATGTCAGGAGTCAAACTCGGGTCACTGATGATACTTCCACACCATTTGTCAGAGCGCTGCTCATGAGGCTATGACTCTGATCCAAACCTCTAATTTGATTGGACAAAAGTGCTGATACTTAGTAGAAAAGCACTTCACTATTTGTATCACTCAGCTTGTGTGTTGATGAATTACATTTACATTTACGCATTTGGCAGACACTTTTATCCAAAGTGACTTACATTGCATTATACTATACATTGTTTCCAAAGATGTGCAATCCCTGGGATCGAACCCTTGGCACGAACCACTGAGCTACAGGAATAATATAACACTTTTGCAAAGATAGTGTTGATTACAAAATTTCACCCACTACACAATTTATATACTTCCATTTGTGCTGTTACACAGTTTTTAAGAATTATTAAAATTCTTAGTTGATATGTGGAACATAGCAATAATAGTAGATTAGTAGCCAGTATATTCAATTAATCGATTTAATTATTTAATGATCGTAGGTTATTTGGAGATCATGCATTTTATTCTGTTGCCTCAAAAAATATATAAACCAAGATAAAATAATTAATAAATGGCATCTTTGGGATTCCATATGTTTTGAAACAGTGATTATTTTTGGTGCTGTTTTCAGCTTCTCTGTACCTTATCTTGCTAATTCGTCAACATTGCATATTTCCACACAGGATTTCTTTACTTTTACCTCATGCGGCCACGCATGAGCACAGCTTAGAGAGAACACTGGTTGAAAGTAACACCGAAAGTGATTTGTAAAAACTTACTCTCTCACAGTTTTTTTTTTCTTTTGGATGAATAAAAATGCAGAATAAAACCACACCATTTAGCAATTTCTGAAGAGCATCTGAGAACGTCTTCTCTCAAACACAGGCAAAGTAGTGCTATTGAGGCAACTGTCAGGCTTTATTTTGTATAAAATAAAGAAATCAATAGTTCTTTCAAGCCGGTTCAGGGAACAATCGCTAAGATGTCCTGTCACTCTCTGAATGTGTTTATGTAGACCATGAGTGCTGTTTTTATCCACTTGCTAAGCCTTCTGTAAAAAGAATCTTTTCTTTTGACAGGATAATTTAAAAGCCTGTATTTTAGGCTTCTCGTTTAGGGAACGACTCCATATCAGCACTGGCATTTTATAAAGATGGCTTGTCACAAAACTTCTGAGTTGTGTTGCAGCATAATGCTTTTTTTGTGATTGTGATTTTCTGCTGATAGATACAGCCTCCAGCCAGCCGGCTCACTCCTGTATCATAAGCATATAAAATAACAACAGTATTCCTGACAATTCCAAAACATACAAGCTTATTCATTCGATATATGACTTAAGCTATATATATCGAATGAATGTATTTATATGTAAATATCTTGCTATACTACTGATATCTTGTTAAAATTGTAAAGCATGCTTAATTAAGTATTTTTAAGACAACTATAGTATATATGTATTTTAATCTGAAGAGTAATCACAGGGTTAGACAAGTAAATCCTATTTTATGCACAGCCTTAGGGTGCCTTATTTCTTTAATTAAAGGGTAAACCTGGATTATATTCATAATATTTTTATTTTCTTTAAAGCGTTATTTTATTACACAGATTTATCAAGTACTATCATTCTGCCTTATATTCTGCGTTCAAGGTGGAACCCAGAGCATTCCAGCTGATTACAGTTAAAGTCAAATGTAAACATTTCATGTCATTTCACTTTTTGTGTTGCTGTATTAAACATGATTCTTGGCAAGGTAAGAATTCATTGATGCACAACCACGTCTTAATATTGCATGATTACATATTCCTGTGCAAGCAAAATACTTAAAGGTTTACATAAAGGTCATCACTATCTTGTCAATAAGTGTATTTTACTTGAAGCACTGCTGCACAGACAAAATGGTGAATGACATAAAATTTCCACAAGAGTATGAAAGAACACGGAGTCATCAGCACTAAAACTGCTCACATGGTACTTTAATATAATTAGTCAAACTGTCTGTGCATCGCCACTTAAAGTCGAACATGCCTATTGATCTACCTCAACTTCACAAGTTAGGACTTTAAGAGCTGTTTCAGTGCTTATTTAGAAGAAGGAAGTGGAAGAATTCCAGGTTGTCTGGAACACATCAGTAGTCTCTGATGTGTGACGTTAATAGTGATGAACAGGTGTTTGACATCATTGATGGTATTAACCAATCAACATCCAGGTCTGACATTGTCATAGTATAAATATAGATAACTTTTTTAAGACCATAGTCTGGTACAGAGACAAATGTGATTTCTCAGGACAAACTTCAGATCTGTCAGGTAATCAGGAAAAACTCTGAGTTCTATTCATAAAAAGCCCAATGTTTGTAATATCTGTACTTTAAGCATAGGCGAACCAAGATGCAGTAGGGCCACCAGGCAAAATTAATAGATGAGGCACTTCTAAAAGATTATTTTGTTAATATATCTTTATTACCTAAAAATACAACATACAAAAAGTAGTCAAAACACATTTAACAGAACATAAAATTGTTTATTTTTTAAAACATTAAAGTACGTACAGATTGATTAAACAAAATATATCAATCTTCATGTTTACGGCAGAAAATACAATACTGTGCAATACTATCTTGAAGATAAAGTACAATCTTCATATATACAATATAACAGATTGTCACCATAAAAAGGGTGATTATGAGCCTTAGCTACATGCTACATGTAAATGCTGTCAGTGACAGTGACTTGCCAAGCCGTGCGTGTCATTCCCGGTACCACCTATTCTATTACAGCCTATATTAATACCAGCTAAACACTACATAATACAGTGCCTTACAAAAGTATTCATACCCCTTGTTCTTTTTCATATTTTGTCACCTTACAACCACAAACTTAAATGTATTTGACTGAGAATTTATGTAATAGACCAAAACAAAGTAGGGCATAATTGTGAAGTGGAACGAAAATAATATAACGGTTTTCAAAATTTGTAGCAAATAAAAATCTGAAATGTGAGCCCCCTCAAAGTCCCCAGCATTGTATGGCCACCAATCCGCCTAAGCCCCAACGAATGGTCTCGGGTCAGGTCTATAGTAGAGAATGACTGGAGTTGCTCCTTGGGCAGGTTATGATGCATCATCTGATTTGTTTGTGTTGAAGACAGTTGCATTTTTCTCTTGCAGTGTCTTTTTTGTTATTAAAGAAATTTATAAAATCATTGCTATTATGATATTGACAACTGTCAGAGACAGATGATGCTTTATCTTTGGTTAATTTAGCCACTGTGTCAAATAGATATCTAGGGTTGTGTTTATTTTTTTCTAAAAGATTTGAAAAGTAGGCAGATCTGGAGCTTTTAAGGCCTTTCTATAATTTGAAACATTCTCCTTCCATGCTGTCCGAAATACCTCTAGTTTTGTTTGCTTCCAGTTGCGTTCCATTTTCCGGGCTGTTCTTTTCAGAATGTGAGTATGCTTGTTATACCACAGCGTTGGACTGTTGTCTCTTATCTTTTTCAACAATAGATGAGTGACTATGTCTAAGGTGTTAGCAAATAGGGAGTTAACATTTTCTGTTACGCTGTCAAGGTTTTCAGAGTTATCCATTATATTAGGGAATGAAGACAGTGCAGGTAGGTTTTTGATTAAAGAATTTGCATGACAATGACAATTTCGCAAAAATTGTGACAATCTTTGTTTGCAGAAAGTGAAATCGCTACCATTAGACCTACCAGTCGTGTTTAGTAAAGCTAAAGCCTCACAACTACCCCCCCATCATGCCACTGATTGTGCAATTGATCTTAAGCACGACACATTGCCCCCCGAAGGAAGTATATTCACAGCCAGAATCCGCAGCCATGTGACAGTATATTGAGGAAGAACTCGCCAAGGGTTTCATACGACCATCCAATTCCCCAATTTCAGCCGGTTTCTTCTTTGTCAAGAAGAAAGATGGTGGGCTCCGACCCTGTATCGATTACCACAATTTGAATGATGTGAAAGTGAAAGTCAGATATGGTAACCCATACCCGAAATGTGACCTCTGCATTTAACCCATCACTGGTGAGGAGCACACACTGCAAGTCATGAACACGTGCACACACCCAGAGCAGTGGGCAGCACATTACTGCGCCCGGGGAGCAATTGGGGGTTAGGCGCCTTGCTTAAGGGCACTTCAGTTGCAACCCCCAGTGCTGGAATCGAACCAGCAACCTTCTGATTACAAGCCCAACTCACTAACCAGTAGGCCACAACTGCCCCTGATGTAACAATCAGATTTTGTTATCTGCTCCCACTCATCCCCGTCGCCTTAGAACAGCTTCGCCAGGCAAAATTGTTCACCAATCTCAACCTCAGAAGTGCCTATAATCTAATCCGCATTCGGGAAGGGGATGAGTGGAAGACGGCATTTTCTACTACCTCCGGACACTATGAATATTTGGTCATGCCGTTCGGTTTAGCAAATAGCCCTTTGGTATTTCAGTCATGAATGACATTTTTCGTGATATGCTTGAAAAGTGGGCCATAGATGACATCTTAATCTATACAGAGATGTTGGAGGAACATTAGAATCATGTTTGCTTAGTGCTGCAACGCCTCATAGCCAACAACTTGTATGTTAAGGGTGAGAAATGTAAATTTCACCAAACCAGTACGACTTTCCTAGGGTATGTTATCAGTCAGGAGGGAGTGGCCATGGATGAGAACAAGGTCCGAGCAGTCACAGAATGGCCACTCCCCAGAACAGTAAAAGAATTGCAGCGTTTTCTGGGTTTTGCAAATTTTTATTGTAGATTTATACAGAATTTCAGCTCTGTAGCCGCACCACTCTCTTCGCTTGTCAAATGTCGTTCTGGTCGTATCATTTGGAATGATTTAGCTACCAGGGCATTTACAGAACTAAAATCCCATTTTACTTCAGCTCCCATACTTTGTCATCCGAATCCTAATTTACCCTTCATTGTAGAGGTAGATGCCTCTAATCATGGGGTGGGAGCTGTGCTGTCCCATCGGCAGGGCTTTCCTCCCAAGATGTTCCTGTGTGCCTTTTTTTTCGCGTAAACTCTCATCCGCAAAACAAAACTATGACGTGGGTAACCGGGAATTACTAGCCATCAAACTAGCATTAGAGGAATGGCATTACTGGCTCAAGGGGGCTGTTAACCCATTTACAGTAATCACTGACCATAAGAATCTTGAATATATACCCTCGTCAAGCCCGCTGGTCTCTATTTTTTACCCAATTTCTCTGTAACCTACCGCCCCGGTTCTAAGAATACTAAAGCGGATGCTTTCTCCAGACACTCCGAACCGACTCCCAACGTAGAAGTCCCAGAATCTATTATCCCTGAGAAGTTGTTACTAGCTCCAGTCCAGTGGGATCTCCATACGAGGATTCAACAGGCCAACTAAGCCTTATTACGCCCTGCCGAATGTCCCGAAAACCGCGTGTTCGTACCCGAGGCCTATAGAGATCATTTACTCACTCAGATACATGAAGTCCCCAGCTCGGGCCATCCTGGAATTACGGCTACCATGAACCTCATCGAGAATCGCTATTGGTGGTCTACCATAGCTGGGGACACCATTAAATACCTACAGAACTGCTCATTCTGTCAAACATCCAAGAACCCGAGACAACTACCCACTGGTCTCTTACAGCCACTACCCACACCACAACGACCCTGGTCACACATAGCGATAGACTTTTTAACAGACCTACCTAAATCACAAGGGAATACCACGATTCTTACCATAGTAGACCGGTTTTCCAAGGCATGTCGTCTGATACCACGACATAGTTTCAGACCGGGGTCCTCAATTTACCTCTCGGGTGTGGTCATCGTTTTTCAGGAGCTGAATATAAGTTTGACCTTAGGTTATCACCCCCAATCTAATGGTCAGACCGAGCGCCTCAACCAGGAGATCATCAGGTTCCTCCGATCATACTGCCACCAAAGACAATCGGACTGGAGCAGATTTTTAATGTGGGCAGAATATGCCCAAAACTATCTTTTGAAACCAGCTACTGGACTGACCGCAGTTACAGACTGGTTACGCCGCAATGAGGAGTTCTGGGAAAGAGCCCATACTCATACCTTCTTCACGCTGTTCGCCGTCAGAGGGAACAGGCCAACCGACATTGGCGTCTGGGCCACAACTTCGCTGCTGGACAGTGGGTCTGGCTCTCGACCAATCTACGCCTTCGGTTGCCATGCAGGAGATTAGCCCAAGGTACATGGGTCCTTTTCAAATCATTAGAATGATTACCCCAGTTTCTGCTTGTTTAGACCTGCCTAATCATTTTCGTGTTTCTCCCACCTTCCATGTATCCTTATTGAAACCCGCTGGCACCCCAGCTGGAGGTCCAGAGGGGGTCCTCCGGGAGCAGGCCCCTCCTTTTGTAGTGGATGGCGATTACCGGGTCAATCGACTCCTAGATTCCCGGCGACGGGGAGG
>JAZGTJ010018465.1:0-11436 GCA_036877575.1 Botia almorhae | reverse complement strand
GGCCATTCTGATGGAGATCTGGAGTTCATTTCACCAACCGGGCAGAGTGAAAGAGAGAGTCCGGGAGAGTGATTTCCTCCCTCGTTGGGATAGAACCACCAGGCAAGCCCTGCAAGGAGRGCATTGCAGTAGTCCAGTCTGGAGAGAACCAGAGCCTGAACGAGAAGTTGTGCTGCATGATCTGATAGGAAGGGTCTGACCTTCCTGATATTGTATTGTAAACACGATTCAACAGACCTTGCCTTATTGTTCTGTTAATACTATAATTATATTCATATAAAATACGTATTTCTTATTAGATCATCAAGGGTTCTGAATACTCAACAACAGTTGGACTGTGAAAGACGATGAAGAAGAGCTGATTTCTGCAGATATGAACCTGTGGACCTGCTTCTACACTTCAAGAGGAACTTCATTAAAGAAAGAGATACATCACCCTAAACTGCCTCTGCTTCCATCTGGCTGCAGTTGTCTCTGATTCAGTAGCATGAAGAGCACGGCAGTCACTCTGCTAAACCTCTGCACTTCAGGCTTGGATTCATGTAAACTGTGGCAATCTATACGCTTTAAAAAAATCAGTTATTAAGCAAATACATAATGGATCAGTGTTCAACTAATTCTTCACAATGGACAGCATTTTATTTTATTCTTTATTGTTATTTGGGTTTATTGAGAAATAAATTGAGTTCTATATAAATATTCTACATTTCAAGTGTTTGTAAAATCCTATAATCCTGTTCCTGTAGCTCAACTGGCTGAGAATTGCGTTAACAGAGCAAAGATGCACATGTACTGATAAATGATATACCTTGAATGTACTATAAGTCACTTTGGATAAAAGTGTCTGCCAAATACATCAAATCAATTGTAAAATCAAACGTTTACAGTTGTGTACTGCAAATAAAGTTAATGGGGTAACCAAACGATGGTTAAAACTTATTTTCTCTAGCAATTGTGCTTTATATCCTGAAAATGAATGCATTTAAATGTCTTGCAAAATGCTCATGTTATTTGGGACTGTGTCTACAGAATCTGCCCCACAGAGAAAAGCGGCGCTCAGCAGCACTGTGTTTATGGATTTAATGAAAGCTGTGCTGGAAGCAGCTGATAAGAGACATCAGAGGCACACAGGAGATCTGTGCAGGAGATATGAACCTTTGACTGTCAGCATCTAGTCAAGGTGAACATCTCTGCTGCTTTTGCCTTTTAAACAATCAATAAACCAAATCAATTCTGAGCACGTCTCCTCTGCTCCTGAAGATCAGGTTTGAATGAGCAGCAGGAAGCAGTCTGGTGTGAGTCGGCCATGGAGCTGAAGACCAAGTCCTCCTCTCACAAGCCAGATGATAAAGTATCCACCTCTCCGGCTTTCATAATGGATGAAAATCTGGGACGAAGATCTATCAGTCACTTAATAAGGTTAAGCCATGAAAATCAAAGGTGACCTATGAAAATTTAGTGTACTGAGGCCTCAATTCTTCCTTCTTCCATCTCCAATGAACCTTTATAATCTCACTCTCTTTCTGCTCTTTCCGGCATGTTTCTCTTCTCATGACTCTTCTCATGGCTTTTCCTTAACATCCCTTTATCTCACTTCCATTTGTTTTCTCTCTCTCACTTATTTAAACTTTCATCCTATAAAACTCTCACTGACTCTAAACTGAGAGACTGTGGCACACTCTTGAAACACCTCTGGATCAGATCATGAGATCAGATCATGTGTTGTGGAGATCAGAGATCATTTGTCCATCAGTGCTGACTTGATGATCCAGCTGTCATGTGTCATCATCAGAGACAGAAAATCTACTGAAGGGGCTTTTAGAACACTGTCTGAAGCAGAAAGACCTCAATGTCACTAATGATACTGTGAGCTTAATATTCATATATACTCATATTTCAGCTTTCCTTAAAGAGTCAGTTCAAACAGAAATTAAACACAAGTCCTTTTAAGTGTGACCTTTACTTTTGGGAAACAGGGAGAGAACAAGCTCACAAATAACGCAGGAGTCGCTTGGACTTAAAACATGCATTTCTCATGTTGTTTTGAAATGTTTCCATGAGAACACAGATGTCTGTCAAATGACAGATTTCAGTTTGGTGTGAACGTTTTCTTTAACTCTGTGTAGATCAATCTGTGACAGTAATGAGTTTAAGTGTCAGACACAACTAACCGTCTGGTAACTTACTCTGATGATGGACAGGTGAGTCCGGGATCTTTGTGGCACAAGTCAGACGCTGGACCAGTTGGTTCTGTCGCTGCAGGCACGCCAGCATGATGCAGGTTTGAGCTCTATGGGTGACTGAAGCCTTTCAGAATCTGCAAACCAAAACAAATGATTCTCTCAAACGATTCGTCAGGATTCACAATTATCAATTTTTATATCAATTTATTTGTTTTTATAATTTATTTGTTCCTTTTTGATTTATTTCATGGCTGACTCATTGCTCAGATTCTCAGCAGGTCTAGACGGAAGCAAATGAGGAAACTGAAGCAAACTTGTTAACTGAAGGGAAACTCAGACACATCTGTGAAAACCCAATTACCTCCATCACAGAAGATAAAAGGACCCTCCTGGAGAAACTCAGAGGAATGCTCTCTTCTGAAGCAGCCGGCCCTCAGCTAACACACGGCCCTCAGCTAAAAGCACCACAACAAGCCTCTATTATGGCACATTTGTCAGTAGAGAACGCGGGTCTGTGGGAAAAGAAAGATCATGCTTTATCAACAGGAAATGAGAGACAAGAGCATGTTCCATTACTGTAGTACAGCTGTGGGGGAAAACACATTCAAGACACTTCTGTGAGGAGTAAAGTGCTTCGTTTTGGGGTGAAAATGGATATTGAAATGTGAAAGTAAAAAAGAGAGAGAAAGATGATGACTCAAAGCTTCAATCCCACATTTAAATAGCACGATTCTCCTTCTGAATGCTGCAGATAACCTGCTAAAGAGGGTTTAAAGAACCAGTGTACCCAAAAATTCTGTCATCATTTCAACATCTCATCTTGCTCATACAACTGACTTTATTCTGTGGAAGATGTGTGTTCCATATGATGAAAATTCATGAGAATGGCTGCCAAGCTGTAAAATAACATAAAAACTATTTTATAAAAGCAGTCCCAGGACACAGCCTGTCCCCCTCTACAGCCAACTCGCACCCTTAGCCCCAGTCGAGCTCATTTCCTTTGAGCAGAAAGAGTGAGAGTAAAGGACAGTAAATCCTTGTTTTCCCTGTGATGAGGTCCAGTAAGGGGCTGCAGAGGAGATAAGAGCCCCGCACAGCCATACTGATCTTTTGTCTCCAAAGGTTTTCTGATAAGGCTGCACTGCCAGACAAATTGTCTCTCTGTTGTGGTATTTTTCTCCCTATATCTCATCTCTCAGACCTGAACGAGCTGAACGACAGGTGTCTAATTCTACATGAAAGCAAGAATCGCAGGGTGTTTGGGGAGATAAGGTCACTCGTCTAAAGAGAAATGAAGGAAATGTATAAAGAAGCTTCAACAACCACAATGGACCGAACATTCAGGCACCTTTAAATCTGAATGTAAACCCCCATGCCCCCTCAACAGCCACATGATCAGACCTCAGGAAAACCAATGGAAACATGAAATCAACATTTATTGAAGTGTCTCTGTGTTCACAACCACGCAGTACATTAGTCTTTCTGGCAGCCCTTATCTGCAGGGAACACATCGAATATCGAACTTTGTCCGCAAATTAAGCTCTAAATAAACAAACAGTTGGTTCGATTCCGTTTTGTATTTATGCCACAGGAATCAGGTTACAGATCTCTACAGATTCAGTCCATTAGTAGCAAGCACAAGTGCTTCAAGAGCCTCTAATAGACACTCAGACTCCCACGAGGCCGATCATACTTGCAACCTCAGATGGGCAGGTTTTAGAGATATTAGATGAGCACTTTTTGACACTGGGTTAAACAGAATTAGCATGTACGATCTGTGGTCAAAACGGAATTTGGCCCGAACCCAGAGTACTCCCCCCGTCCTTGACTGAGGGAGATGCCAGCCAAGCGTGAAGGTGATGGGGTGGTGGAGGGATGCTGTAAGACTGTCATGTGACGGAGGTGAGGGATGGCTATATATATAGGCATCCCTGCATGATGATTGGTTGGATTACATGACCGTGCTCCTCCCCAAGTTAGTTAAACTTAATTAAAAATCAAATGCTCAATATTTAAGGGTTATTCAGATATATAGAGAGCTACGACTATTAGTTTGACTAACTGACACACACACCATCAGAAACAACCACACACACCATCAAACATACACACACAAAATCTGAACCACACACGCGCGCGCGCGCAATCTGAAAACACTATTAAATTTTCCACAGTGAAGAACAGCAAAGAAACGGTGCTCTAAAATATCATTACACTGACAGTTATCATAAGTCTGAGTGTTGAACATGTATACAGTCATACAGCAGTATGACAGAGGTCACATTTACCATGAAGCTCCCATCGACCCCGTGTGCTTTAACACGATCCGATTCCATCAGAATCCATCAATGACACACCATATGGCAACAATCCGCAGTAGCATTTATTGTGTTTCATCATGAATCCATCGGTGTGATCAGACTCAACGCTTCCTCCGCAGTTCAACTCTCCGTCAATCGATCCCTGCAGCACCTGAATCTGTTAGCACGACCTTATGACTGTTAGGGCAAAAGTTGCATGCCATCATTAAGATGAAGAGCTGCATATTTAAAACATACCCCGCTGAAATGACTAACCCAGGCTCAGTATCAAAGATCACACACGGTTTTTCTGGAAAGTCTCTCGCTTTATCAGTCACACAAATCCACTCATGTACCGCAGCCTCCATTCATCCTATATAAATAAACGCATCGATTTTAAACGACATCCACACTGATGATTGATGTTGACGCTTATTAATCAACACCATAAATGTAACTAAAATAAGGTTTCGTTTCTTTGAAATCAGTTTCGGTCTAATAAGAGATTATGTATAATACACAGCGAGCGAGTACCTGAACTCTGAAACACACGCAGCGCTACTTCGTGTCGTTTCACTGAATCGATACCCAACCAATCAATTTACAGGAGCTGGGAACGAGCCAACGTTTCCACCAATCATTGGCAATACGGGGCGGGGACAGAGAGTGACGCTCCCGGCGTCCAGGCGGCGGCAATGCTCCATACAGTCAATCCGCGGAAAATCTTAAAGGTGCAATGAAGTCATTCACGAACTGATTCCCAAAGACCTCCGTAGAACAATCCCATATATGTAACAATTTGGTTTTAAACATTAGTTACTGCAAACACACCCCTCTTCATAAACTCTACTGTCGCACACAGTACGATCATTTGCATGTCTTGCCCAGGACTAATTATGAAGAGTGGAATAATCTTTACATTCTAATGAAAATCAGTAGTTCACTTCAGTTATATTGTCAGTTGCACATGTTAAAGTTAATTTTATTTCCATTTTCTTTTCTTCGATGCTTCATTTGAAAATAATAAAGAACCAGGAAGAATCATTTTGATATTGCAATTACCCAAAACCTAGCAGAGAAGAAAACAGTATTTAAAAACAATCATTTTTTTATTTTAATTTAAATTAATTTTCAAATGAGTCACGCAAATACACAAATCTTTGAAATATCACCACATTCTCCACAAATGTCCAAGTCAACCTCCAATCATATATATATTTCAAAGAGGAATACATTTTAAACAACACAATGTTTCACCATCATTTGTAAAAGCTTTAGAAACTCTTTGTGTCTGTTTAGTGTCTTAGCAAAATACTAACATGAAACTCTACTCAAATGTATAGAGGCAATTTATCTGAATAACTGAGTAAATCCAACACAATGCATAAGAGTCAAAACAGCTTGTTTAAATCACTTGTAGATCTGCAAGTAGATCTTTTGGTAGATCACTGCCATCTGCACATGCTCACATTCTACTGTATTAAACTGTAAATTAGGGTTATATAATGTTATATTTATATAACTTTTGTGGAAGGTGCAGGACAATAAAGACGTGGCTTTGGAAAGTGCTGTGAGGGAGGGCAAGATCATTGTTCTGCATTATGACACTGGACAGCATAATAGCACATAAATACTGTAAAAACAAAAGCACATAGGCTGTGTGTATGTCAGGGACTTACACAGGCATTTGTGAAAGCTGATAAATCTTTATCATGCAGACAGGCAGTGAAATATGTGACTGTCTGTGTGTGTAAATGATGTGCTCCAGGAGTTCATGCAATAAAGCGAAGGCCACAGGACACGCTCACTTGACTACACAGCAGCTTGCTCATAAATCACAAGACTGAGAGGCTGGAAAGTGCGAATGGTCAGCAGTAGCCGGGCAGCTGGTGTCCTCCATCACCTGAATCAGCTTAGCTTAGAAGAGGGAGACACAGCAGACAGGCTTTGATACTGCTCACAGGAGGCATCTGCTCCCAGTCTCTTAAACATGAACAGGAATATACACTCTGATGTCATTGGACAACCTATTCAGCATTTTTATTTATTATTTAGAAATACAGTGAATTTTTTAAAAAATCTAGAAACCAAAACACTGATTTATAAGACATACACTATTGATGCATTTAAAAGTTCAACTCATCAGCTTTAACCAAATATAAGGCTCATACAAACAAATGTGCCTTTTTCACAACGAAACGTCCAGAGTGTTAAGCTCTAAGACCTAACATTTTAGTTGTTTTCTAATTACTTATATTAATCTAACAAATAGATATGCCTAAGATTTAAATCACTTATTTATAGCACTAAAATTACATTTTATTAGAATGTATTGTAATTGTATTTATATAGCGTTTTTTTACAATGTTGCATTGTTTCAAAGCAACTTTATATCTGAATTAACAGAGTTTATAGTATTCTACCCTATGTATTGTATAGTATACTACACTGTGTATTGTATGTATTGTATAGTATACTACATTCGACACGATCGGTTCAGTGGCGCCCTCTGGTGCTCATGCAGAGACCTGCGGCAATGACTTGCGCTCCTCCCTTAACAGAGTGGTCTGAGTTTCACTGTTTACAGCACGTAACAGTCGACAGGCTTTATTCGTCGTTCATTTGCTGATGTTAGTGTCTGTGTTCTGCTTTTGTGCTTATCTTTGATGTGGGGTTCAGCTTTCTCGACACATTTGGACGCCGATGGAAACTGTGGAGGACAATGCGACGCTAGTTTCTGTTCGTGATCTGGACTAGATAAACATCAAATATTAACCCCATTGGTTTGTTTCAGTGTAACTGGTAAGAGAATGTGTTTTGTTTTTGGCTTAATGTACTCACGCCTACGACACTAAATATAGTATAAAACACATCGGCCTTTTTACTGGGACGTGTGTTCAGGCCTGTTCAAGTTTTTCATATTGACTCAGACATTGAAACTTAATAATGAAACACCTTAAGAATATCAGACTCATGCAAAAGCTAATTTTGCTAATTAAAAGCTTTTAATTATTTAAAAGTTTGTTTAACCCTCGAAGACGCAGAAAAGCAAGGTTTCCTGGTAATGGCCTAATAATTATTTTAGTGTGTGATGTATTTTACGCAGGAAAATTGTTTCATACAGGCGTATCACTACATACATTGTTGTTATTTTTGCTCCATTTATTCTCATAACGCAATGAAATCATTTCTGTCTTTGCCTGTGAATGTGTCTGGAAGGGTTAAAGGTTGCGCCATTATGGAGGCGGTACTGACGCGGCTGCAGACACTGACTCCAGATCAGCTGAGAGAACAAATCACAGACGCTGGACTCAAATGTGGCCCAATAACAGCCACCACCAGAAGCATCTTCGAGAAGAAGCTAGCTCGGGCTCTTCTAGAGAACCAGACAGACGGAAGTCATTTGGTGAGCTCATACAGTGACCCACGCCACACGGAAGAACTTCTTCAGCCTGTGGATGAACAGAACAAAAAGGAAATGAGTAATGAAGCTCCAGCTCCAAAGACTCCAGAGATTTGCTCAGAAAATCCTTCCGTTTTTTATGGAGTGTGTCCTCATCCAGATGACCCGTCAGTTAAAGATGGTATGTTTACTAAAGGAAGATTTAAATGAGTGCTTTACATGTGGACCCCCACCAACCCTGAAATAATCATTATTTAAATTTATTACATTTATATTGATGCTTCTGGCAGACACTTTTATCCAAAGCAACTTAAAATGCATTCAAGGTTTACATTTGATCAGTGTATGTGTTCCCCAGGTATTGAACCCACAACCGTTGCCTGCCAGTTAAGTTATAGGAATTTCATTATAATAAATGTTTTCTGTATGATGTCATTTTTACAGATGCAGTGTATGTGTATGTCGATATAGCAAAAGCATTGAAGGCTGTTACAAAGATGAAAGGCGCTCGATTCAAAGCCTTCACCAGCCGAGAGCAAGCAGAGGACTTCTCTAAAGGTTTATGTGAGGGCGGAGTTTCACCTCACAAACTCTCACCTGAGAAATCCAGAGCTGGATCCATCACAGGTGAGCAGATCCTGCACACCAACACATGAAGAACACAAGTGATGATCATCTGCTGTAGTTCTGCTAAACACTGATGAGGGGAAGAAAAAAACTGATTTTTTTAATGAATGATCTGCAGAGTGTTCGGTGAGTTTGGATGCTGTGAGTTTAGAAAAGGCCAATGACTTCAAAAGTCCACGCACACAAGATCTGACAGCTAAACTCCGCAGAGCTGTCGAGACTGGAAATGAAGAATCTTTCAAAGAGCTTGTCTGGGGAAATCCAAGATATCTCATTGGATCTGGCGATAATCCAACTATTGTGCAGGTATGTGTTTGAATGTTCATAAGTTACATAGTTACCAGTTCAATGCACGGATGGAAGATACAGCTTTTACAAAAATGAAAATTCTGTCATCATTCACTCATTAAATGATACAAAACTCTGGGGTGCGGTAACTCTGGGGTGCGGCATTTCTTTAGTAACAAAATTTGATGAAGTACTTTCACGTGTTATGTTTTGTGTTCAGGAAGGATGCAGGTATAATGTCTTGCATGTAGCAGCAAAAGAAAATCAGCCAGAAATGACTCGCCTCATCCTGGAGACTCTGCAGGACCCCAAGTTTATGAGCCTCATGTACCCTAATGATGAGGAACCCATGATCTGCCAGCGAATCAGATATATAGTTGACCTGTATCTCAACACACCTGACAAAGCAGTCAGTATTTCAACATGTCATCCACATCTGAACATCTCATCCACATCTCCACTACATCTTATCTACATCTCATCCACATTTCCACTACATCTCATCCACATCTCCACTACATCTTATCTACATCTCATCCACATTTCCACTACATCTCCACTACATCTCCACTACATCTCATCCACATCTCATCCACATCTCATCCACATCTCATCCACATCTCATCCACATCTCATCCACATCTCATCCACATCTCATCCACATCTCCACTACATCTTATCTACATCTCATCCACATCTCCACTACATCTTATCTACATCTCCACTACATCTCATCCACATCTCCACTACATCTCATCCACATTTCCACTACATCTCATCCACATTTCCACTACATCTCATCCACATCTCCACTACATCTCATCCACATCTCCACTACATCTCATCCACATTTCCACTACATCTCATCCACATTTCCACTACATCTCATCCACATCTCCACTACATCTCATCCACATTTCCACTACATCTCATCCACATTTCCACTACATCTCATCCACATTTCCACTACATCTCATCCACATCTCCACTACATCTCATCCACATCTCAACTACATCTCCACTACATCTCATCCACATTTCCACTACATCTCATCCACATCTCAACTACATCTCCACTACATCTCATCCACATCTCCACTACATCTCATCCACATCTCAACTACATGTTAAAATTTCCAAATGTTTTCCGTCTTTGTTACCATGGAGATGTGAAGCTGGTTGTTGTGCTTCTCACAGAACAATGAAACACCGCTACACTTTGCATGTAAGTTTGGCTGTCCAGACGTGGTGAATGTTCTGTGTTCACATCCATATGTTGATAAAAACAGCAGGAACAAATATGGCCAGAAACCATCAAGTGTAAGAAACTTTCCCCATCTTAAACATGTTTGCCTCTGATGTTTGGAGCCCTACAGAGGAAACAATTCACACCTGTTCATTCTGCAGGTGATCTGTGAGCGTAGAAACAAGAATAAAGAGATGAAGCAGAAGATCATGGACTATTTGGAAGGTACGGTTATATCACAGTAGTTTTACCTGTTGGCTAAACTTGAATATAAGATATATATATATCTTAAGATATATAATCAGATGTGGATTCTGTCACAGATAGATTTTATGTGCCGTTGTTGAGGGCCGCTGACAACACACTGACTCCGGTGATCGCGGGCCCCTGGTGTCCTGGATCCTCAGAGTTCTTGGATCAGTTTCATGAGTCTGTGATGACTGAGAGTCCCAAAAATCCCATGATGGCCATCAAGGCGTTTGTTGGCCCTCTAAACTCATCAAAGGTTCTTAATATCTTTGTGTGTCCGATTTGTAATTGTGTGAATTCTTGATATGTGTCTGATAAAGAGAATGGAAATAAAAATAAATGAATGACTCGCACAGGCAGAAGAGTTTCACAGGCTGTGGAAAACACCTCCACGAGACCGAGGTGAATATTTTCATCATGTTTTGAAGTCTGATTGGGATCAGGGTGCAGAGCGGGTGGGCAGGTGAGACCACTCACAATATCCTGCTAATGCTAATCATATTAAAAGGATTCCTCAGATAAACTGTGTGTGTTGTTGCAGAGAGCTGGCTCATGAACGGGGATTCCCCTGGGCAGAATACTGGCCATTTCTAAACTGCTTTATTGATTTATCCACTAAAGAGGGTTTGGAGATGTTGGAAGATCATTTGAGCAGACTGACAGATGATAGATCTCCCTCTTCATTTACTGGTTAGAAATCAACAACCAATTTGGGTCATTCCTACAATTCGTTAACAATTCCTATTATACTAAATAGTGTGTAAAAACATTTTTTACACATAATAAGTCAAGGGGTCACAATGACAATAAAACATGAGCTCACATTTTTTACATGTATGCATTTGGCAGACGCTTTTATCCAAAGCGACTTACATTGCATTATACTACACATTGGTTCAGAGTATGTGCAATCCCTGGGATCGAACCCATGACTATGGCGTTGTTAACGCCATGCTCTAACCACTGAGCTACAGGAAAGCTTAAAACATGGGCGGAATTTATGCATGGTTTAACAGAAGTCATTATCATACTTCTGATAATTCAGTATGTAGGTAATTCAGTATGTAGGTAATTCAGTATGTAGGTAATTCAGTATGTAGGTAATTCAGTATGTAAGTAATTCAGTATGTAGGTAATTCA
>JAZGTJ010018464.1:0-11437 GCA_036877575.1 Botia almorhae | reverse complement strand
CTCTCTCCAGTCCCATGAGACATGAACCATTTTTAACCACCTGGTCACCTGTTCTTTGCTGAAAGAGAGAGAGAGAGAGAGAGAGAGGTCTAACTTATACTCTCATCCTGTGTTTTACTTGTTAAGTGATACTGTGACTCAGATCAGAATTTCTAGAAATGTTTGTTTTTGCTTCTCATATAAATGTGAACTTTATTTTCTTTCTCAGATCTTTTTTGATCAAACTCAAAGTTATGATCCTTAATATTAACATTAGATGTTGAAATGTCATCACACAAAGATCAACAGATACCACATGCTAACACTCACCAAATGTCCTTCAACATGAAAGTATGATTATTTTAGACATGAAAGTGTGATTATTTTAGACATGAAAGTGTGATTATTTTAGACATGAAAGTGTGATTATTTTAGACATGAAAGTGTGATTATTTTAGACATGAAAGTGTGATTATTTTAGACATGAAAGTGTGATTATTTTAGACATGAAAGTGTGATTATTTTAGAGTGAGTGTTTTGAGTTTGGAGGTCGATTAGTTATTTTGGGCCCACAATGGCTTTATACATTCAAAAAATGTAAATCATTAGAAATATTTTTGTTTCTTAATAGATTTAAATGTCCAAACAACAGCTTCAGGAAAGAGAAAACCAGGAAGATTTTTTAGTAAAAGTTTGTGTGCGAAATAAGACCTGATCTTGTAGTCTGTCCGTTTCCTCCTGATACGCTGTCAGCTGCTTCCTCCACTGTTCCACATTAGCATTAGCCTCATGCAGCGCCGCCACAAGTTTAGCATTACTGTCCTGAAGAGTGAAAAGCTCCACCTCCAGATCCATCTCACAGATCGACCTGCAGACAGACAGACAGACACAGAGAGAGAGACACTGCAGTCAGACAGACAGACACAGAGAGAGAGAGACACTGCAGTCAGACAGACAGACACAGACAGAGAGACACTGCAGTCAGACAGACAGACACAGAGAGAAAGTCAGACAGACAGACACAGAGAGAGAGACACTGCAGTCAGACAGACAGACACAGAGAGAGAGACACTGCAGTCAGACACACTGCAGTCAGACAGACAGACGCAGAGAGAGAGACACTGCAGTAAGACAGACAGACGCAGAGAGAGAGAGACACTGCAGTCAGACAGACAGACACAGACAGAGAGACACTGCAGTCAGACAGACAGACACAGACAGAGAGACACTGCAGTCAGACAGACAGACACAGAGAGAAAGTCAGACAGACAGACACAGAGAGAGAGACACTGCAGTAAGACAGACAGACGCAGAGAGAGAGAGACACTGCAGTCAGACAGACAGACACAGAGAGAGAGACACTGCAGTCAGACAGACAGACACAGAGAGAGAGACACTGCAGTCAGACAGACAGACAAAGAGAGAGAGACACTGCAGTCAGACAGACAGACAGACAGACAGAGAGAGACACTGCAGTCAGACAGACAGACACAGAGAGAGAGACACTGCAGTCAGACAGACACAGAGAGAGAGACACTGCAGTCAGACAGACAGAAAAAGAGAGACACTGCAGTCAGACAGACAGACAGACAGACAGAGAGAGACACTGCAGTAAGACAGACAGACGCAGAGAGAGAGAGACACTGCAGTCAGACAGACAGACAGACACAGAGAGAGACACTGCAGTCAGACACACTGCAGTCAGACAGACAGACAGGCAGAGAGAGACACTGCAGTCAGACAGACAGACACAGAGAGAGAGACACTGCAGTCAGACAGACAGACGCAGAGAGAGAGACACTGCAGTCAGACAGACAGACACAGAGAGAGAGACACTGCAGTCAGACAGACAGAAAAAGAGAGAGAGACACTGCAGTCAGACAGACAGACAGAGAGAGAGAGACACTGCAGTCAGACAGACAGACACAGAGAGACACTGCAGTCAGACAGACAGACACAGAGAGACACTGCAGTCAGACAGACAGACGCAGAGAGAGAGAGACACTGCAGTCAGACAGACAGACACAGAGGGAAAGACACTGCAGTTAATCAGACAGACAGACACAGAAGTCAGAAAGACAGACAGACACAGAGAGAGACACTGCAGTCAGACAGACAGACACAGAGGGAAAGACACTGCAGTTAATCAGAGAGACAGACACAGAAGTCAGAAAGACAGACAGACACAGAGTAACTGCAGTCAGAGATGATTGTATGAAATAAACATGTCTATAAATTCTTTTAACAGTTTCTCTCACTTCATATTTATATATGAAGATCATATTTATATTTACAACCATTTAATGTATAATGAAAAGGTTTGTCGATTCAAATCAGAACAAAGCAGCACAATGAATCTTATAGACAGTGAGGTGAGATTTCACCTGATGATAAAAACAAATGTGTGATGCTGAAGAGTGTAAATGATCATTCAGTGTTTGCGTGTCACACGTGACAACACGCTTCTGTTCACATGGAAACACCAGCAGCTAACAGGATCCTTTCACAGCATTTATTGTGTCAGTTAATGCAGCTGTTCTGTTAGTTCATGTTAGTTCACGCTAACTATGGTAGTTATACTAACTAATGTTAACAAATTGAATGTTATTGTGTTTTGTGTATTGTATAGAAGTGTTAGTAAAGCATTTATCAGACAAACATCGTGACATCTCTCAATATATACTGTAAGTACTTACATGATCATACAGACGCCTGCACAGACGTTTACAGACTCGTACAGTCTGAGTCATCGGAAAGGGAGGAATAGAGAACACACACTTTCTTCAATATTTCTGAACACATGTAGTTTGTTGAGTCTTACCCCTCTGACAGCATCTTATGAATGCGCTCTCTCTCTAAAGACAGTGTGATGTCAGCGCTCTGACTCCTGAAGAGTTTGTCCTCTGGTCCATTTACACACATGACTGAAGGAGACTGCAGCTCATCAGACACATCCTACAACACACACACACACACACACACCCACACACACGTATATATAATGAGGGGAGGATACTGTAAACAGCAGCCAGAGACTCATCAGAGGTGAGCTTTCAGCTTTCCTGTAGCTCAGTGGTTAGAGCATGGCGTTAACAACGCCAAGGTCATGGGTTCGAACCCAGGGATTGCACATACTCAGAAACAATGTATACTATAATGCAATGTAAGTCTCTTTGGATAAAAGCGTCTGCCAAATGCATAAATGTAAATGTAGGTGAGAGATCTGTGTTACCAGAGACTGATTGGTTAAATCACACCTAATGAGTCTGTTGACCTGAAAAGACAAACAGCTCCACAACATACAAGAAAGAGTCAAATAGAGAGAGAGATTGAGAGAGAGAGAGATAGACCCATACAGAGAGAGAAAGAGAAAAAGTGAGACAGACAGAGGGAGAAAGAGAGAGTAAGAGACACCCATACAAATAGAGAGAGAGAGAAAGAGAGGACAGCTATAGATAATTTTATCACTGCCCTAGTTCTTCTGTCACTTCCCAATGAGATGACCCAGCTCATCCTGATTCTGATCCTCTCTCTCTCTCTCTCTCTCTCTCTCTCTCAAGGTAGGTTTCAGATGACATTAACCCTTCATATGCCACAGAGATAAACACTTGCAATACAGCTACATCTATTTTCAATCAGAATAGCATTTTGTAAACGTGAGATTGTTTAGAAAATCAAGTTTAAAACTGATGGTTAGTGACTGAATAAACACAAACCCTCAATATGATAATAACGGTGAGCTGTCTCACTAAACGCCTTTAATAATAATAATAATTAATAATAATAATTCGTTAGATGCAGCATGCATGGGTGTGTGCATGTTGAGATGACATCACACCTGAGGAGCTGCGACACTGAGCGTCATGTTACTGTGCTCATCTCGTGACTTCTCTCTGAGCAGACGTGCAGCTTCTCTGACCTCGTTAAAATGCTCAGCAAACTGTGACCAAAGCAAACACATGAATCATGATGAAGAGCAGTGCAGCAGACATGCATCACAACACGTCATCCATGCAAGAGATCAGAAACATTTCCCTGCACAATATATCTTCTCACACACACGACTCCACTCTAAGACTAAAGTTACACTCCACACAAGAAAGCAAACACACACCTGATGGAGCTGCTGCTCGGTGATGAAGCCGAGACCATAAACAGTGTTTGCCCTGCTGTCAGCCCACTGACCAAACTTCTGTGAGGTCTTAGTGAAGGTCATGCTGGGGCTGACAGTGCTGTTGATAATTGCCTGCAGGGAGAGACAGAGGGAGAGAGATACAGAGAGATAGACAAAGAGAGAGAGAAATAGAGAGAGAACAACAGGAGAATTAATAAACATACAGGCTGCAGATTTCTGTTCTTAAACTCCATGTCTCGGTTTATAGATTTCATTATAAACACTGTAAACAGAAACAGAAACGTGGTGCAGTTATGACATGAGGCATGGCTTAACTTACCCACTGGCTCATCTGCTGTCAATTGACAGTCTGTTTCTGTCTGGCTGAGCAGTAGGCAGGTCCAAGTCTCTCCATCAATGAGTATTAATGATTCAGCAGACAGAAGGCAAGTAAAGTTTCTCTAAGCTGACGGCTGAAGAGGCTAGAGAGAGCTGCTCTCCTTCATTCTCTCTGTCTAAAAACTACCTAAATTTTGTCAGTTTTAATCATATCTTATCAATAATCACAAACTGAAAGCTTGTAGGTGTCTGAGAGATATTTTAACATAAAAATTTAACATAATACTGTCAGATTTCCTCTTTCCTCTGAGGGATTTTCTGTGTGTTTGTGTAGTTCTAAAGCCTTTCACCAAACTATGTATCTACAGTACATTGTGCAAGACAAATTTGCCACATGTAAAAGGTGCTGTGCACAGGCAGAGAGCACAGCACAGTGTATCACATCCCACAATGCATTGCATTGAGCTTCAATGGGTTCAGTGTTGTGAATAAATCAGATGTGATGTCTGTCACTATATTTCTTACTGCCTACTAATTCTTTAAATAGATTACTGGAATGCATGCAAATACACAATGAATGTTTAAAACACAGCTATTTTAACTCTGTCATTCTGATCAAATGAGTCATGAAGATGTTTTAAAATGTCATTTTACTTCTGTTCATTCATAAATAGATTAAGTATTCGTTAGGAATAAACTTACTGTATACTGCAGAAATGGTTTTGATGAGAAAAACAATCTCTTGTATGACACTGGTCCAATCAGAGGCTATAATGTCAAAGCCTCAGATATCATCACAGTAACACACTGGAGAACTCACTAATCAAACAGGCTTTGATCTAGAGAGCAGACGCTCACCTTGGTCCCTCCCACGCTGATGATGCGGTAGGCGTGTCTGTTAGCATCATAAAAGAAGGAGACGGTCAGCGCATGTTTGCTGGCTGGAATCCAGCTGCGTTTGGTGGCAGGATTTATCCGGAAGACATGAGCTCTGGTGCTGAAGATGGGCTGTTCTCTGAAACACAAACACTACCATTTAATAACACATTTTTCACATCAATGTATTAACAAAAGTATCTGAGTTATGAATTATGTATGAAATATACACTCTTCCTCACAGCAATCCAATAGAGGAACCATCCAGAAGGGTCAGTGTTTAGAATGACGGTCTCACTGTATATTATTTCTGTATATTATCTCTGTATATTATCACTGTCTATTATCTCTGTATATTATCTCTGTATATTATCTCTGTATATTATCTCTGTATATTATCACTGTATATTATCACTGTATATTATCTCTGTATATTAGCTCTGTATATTAGCTCTGTATATTATCACTGTCTATTATATCTGTATATTATCTCTGTATATTATCACTGTCTATTATATCTGTATATTATCTCTGTATATTATCACTGTATATTATCTCTGTATATTATCTCTGTATATTATCTTTGTATATTATCTCTGTATATTATCACTTTATATTATCACTTTATATTATCACTGTATATTATCTCTGTATATTATCTCTGTTGACACGTTCTGCAGATTATAAATCTAGGACAGCTACACAGACACTGTTTCATATCTCTGAGATGGAAATGCCTCCATTTGTGATCTAGTGTATGATGTATGTATACATATACAGTATTCAAATACAATCTACATATGCATTGACATGAAACATAATCCCAATCCATCTGTTAAAGACATTTCTGAGTAAAGAAAAGGACATTTAAAACTGCAGAAGATCAAACTACATCAACAGAACTAATCATCTCCAGCATTACTGCACACTCGAACCTGCAGCTGCTGATTTAACACACTGCAACATTGCAGAATATCAAACTACATCAACAGCTTTAGAATAAACCATAAAGAAACCAGCACACTGGACCCTCAGTGAGGTGGACACTTGAGACACAACAGAACATATTTTGTTCAGTATTCATGGCAACCAGAAAAAACACAATACAGGCTCTTTCATAAACAAAATCCCATGACTTTTATTGCAGCAGCCTGTGTGAGTTCTCACCTCATTTACACAAACTACAATATAATTCCCATGAATATGAGCCACTAACAGCAAGACACTAAACCTACATCTCTCAGACAAAGAGTGTGTAAGCTGACAGAGGAGAAAGCTCACCTCTTTCTGAGTAATGGAAACATTCTTACAGGAAAGATGAGAGTCGTCTTCTAGCAGAGGAAAGAAAATCAGTCAATTATAAATCCACACAATCAGATAATGCCTTATGTTGTCATTTCAAATCAACTGTCCAATGTTGTGCAGAAATCTCATCAAAATCTAACAAAATCTTTTTGACAATCTAATCAAAAAATTAAATTACTTTATTAAAGTAGGCATCTGTATGTTCTGTAATTACATCAATAATAAAAGCTCATATATCTACCCAGCACTGATACTTTTATGCAAAAGATAAATTATTGTAGTTCATTTTTAACATCAAGATTTACAATTAAATGTACATATTAAATGAAGGTGTTTAAAGGAAAGTATCTCGAGTGAAGTGATTTTTCAGTTTTTTTTATCATTTCAAATCAAACTGAGTTTAAATTTGTTGTAGAAACATGCCACACAGTATGTCATGTCGTCATCTGCCCTCAATGTTTACAATGATTATGGTCATATTTCCATTGACACGACACTCTCTAGAAAGACTTCAGTCTCTGACAGCTACAGTAAGTCTGAATACTGGAGATCCTTACAAATGAGACATACAGCATAATATTGACACGTACCTCATGTCACAGGACGTCAAGCTCTTGTTTTCAGCCTGCAGATGTGTGGCAGCAGTTATCCGGGCTTTCTGGCTCTGTGTACAGTAATAAACAGCTCGTATATTTGCATGGCAACAGCCGAACGCAACACTGTCAGTGCAGCACACACTGGACTGTCAGGACCAGCGCCTGCATTTCTTTAATGACACTTCAGGAAGCTCGCGGGGCTTAGATGACGCGTCGCGATTGTTACTTTGTAACGAGTTGCGCTTTGAAGTCCCTGCACGCGGCGCTTCTGTGGCGAGAGCCGCGAGCGCGCTTTTAAAGCACTCGTGCACGTCCTCCAGCGGACAGACTCGCACCCGCAGCAGCTCAGCGTCACTGCGGTGTGGGTCACATCTCGATCTTCAGAGACGTGATTTTCTTACCAGGTAACATAGACATATCATGCAGGAAACAGTATTCCAGCTAACACACGACGTACAAGTTACGTCATTTACTCGTACTTTTTAGTTATTTAATGGCTTACTAACAACGTCACAGTGATGTAATTGTTTCCAATTACGAACATTAGTTGACTACATTAGTGAACAGTAGCTAACAATGAGCAATACTTATACAGTATTCAGTCTTAATGTATATTTCCCTTTCAAATTAAAAGCTGTATCTGTTAACATTACTGCACAATTAACTAACATGAACAAGGACCAGTTGTATTGGTATTAGCTAATATTAACAAAGGTAAAGATTAATAAATGTAAAATTGTTCAGTGTTAGATGTCGTTAAGAAATGCATTTTTGTTCATTTGCTTGCAGTATTTACCTAAAATTATAGCAGCGCATTTACAACTAATTTGTAAATTGTAGTTTTGTAAACCATACTCAAGACGAGCAGAAGCAGTACAGATTTAACAAATTTCCAAGTGTAAAGCTGCAATCTGTAACTATTTAAACTGACCAGACCAGCCTTTAAAACTCTCCTTATCTTACCAAGGCTAAGAGTATTGTAATGATTTACCATTCGAGATCTGATTTCTTCTGTAAACACAAAGCAGGTTCAGCTACTGAATCTTGTGTGAGTTCAACAACAATTTAAACTCATCCACCTTCAGAAAATAACTTAATTTTACGTTTTAAATAGCGATGATGGTAGAGAGGCAAAATATTTCTGATCATTTAGTCATACACTCACAATGAATCAAATCAATCAGACCGGTGTCGGGTGAAAGAACATTTATTTGTAATGTCAGTACATACTGCGAGATAATCATTCCACAAAACAAAATCCCAACATCATTCTTCATATCATATAATTTTTCCAGTATTGCACTTGTCTTCAGGCTATACAATATTCATTTCTAATCAGTACGGGGCTTGATATTGAGTTATATCAATGCAACTTCATCCAGCTGAAAACAAGATGTTTACAAGGTTCAGAGACTGTATCTTCATTCTCCTGATCATAACCGGAATATGTCACTATCATCACCTTGACATGTTGTGAATGTTAGTATGATCTCGTAGTGATCAATAATTTGAATGACATCATCAATTCTGATCACTGATATTTACAGCTGAAGTTTGCAATGGCAAAACTCGAGTGTAAGAATAAGAAAGTAACTAGACGAATGAAACATGGGACTGTCAGAATAGCTGTGAGAGACACGCATACATGCGGAGAACTATGAAACATTCTGTGTGTTTATGAAAGAAGCACAATTGTCTCATGAGTAAAGAGCAAAAACTGCAGATTTTACATTTCAAAGGAAATGTCGCTTGATGCTATAAAATGTGTGGCTGTAATTCAGTAACATAGTCAAAAGTGTGTTTGTAAGTATGAAGTAACAGCAAAGTTTAAACACTGCAAAGTACAAAGTTGAGGCGACTGGCATCGGTCAGAGGTTAAAAGCTGCCATTTAACTCTGAATGGATCCTTCGAAACCAAAAAGAAATTGAAATTAGGAGCGACTTCCACACTGAGAGAACATACATGAACATCAGATCATACAAACACCAGTTACTAAAGGAAAAAGCAAATCAGTAACTACAACAAAGGAGAAAAGAAAGCAAAACTACATCTAACAACATAAATAATGCATGAGGGCTGAAAACACACACACACACTCTTCTCTGGGGCAGTTTCTTACCACCCGATATCACAGACATCATAACGTTAGAGCATCATAACAGCGTCTGCTACAGTCAGACACAAACAGTGAGAATCTCACCTGTCCGTCTGTTTCTCACATGCTGCCGCATCCATCTGCTCTCATTTGAGGAGCAAGTTATCATTCACACCTTTCAATAAAGTGATTTGGCCATTTCTACATGAAAAAAATGTGACAGAGTCTGTCATTCTCATTGGGCAGAACTGCAGTGGGAGGGGCTTATTGCATATCCGTCAGGGTCGTGAGATGATTACATCACACTAAACTGTCATTCAGTCATGGGTTATCTTATAAATCACACTATTTCACTTCTGTAATGATCTTACACTATGAAGTCTTGAACCTAAACCTTATTTTCACATTTTTGTGACCGAGCCACGTTCAGCACAAACTGTTGAGCTAACGTCACGTTTAGCAGATTTCGCTGATTTTCTCAGTAAGATATTAAGTCACATCTGAATCAAGCAGTCTAATTAAGAGGTTCCAGATCACTGCTTTTATTCTACATCTGAACAAAAAACATTTTAAAAGAAAGAGGGAAAACAAGAAAGGACAAATCTGTCAACCCTTTCCATGTCAGCTCTCCAGAGACAAATATTTCAAAGAAAAAGATTCCCAAAGCCATTTTCCTCAAGCTACCAGGATTCCTTTTCAAATCACCCGGTGGAGAGTGACTCAGATACAGAAGCCTCTGACAAAGAACTTCCACCCTCCCAGACTGCAGGTGCGAACTGTTCCTCAAAGCTGAACCCTTCTTAACAGCGTACTAGCACCCACCATTTGAGAGGAGACCTCCTCCAGAACTCTTATCTCAAAGATGTTCGGCGGTAGAACCTGAATGTCAGATCTCAACATTGAGATGAACTTTCCCAAAACCAGCTGCTTGAAAAGCGTTTGTAATTACTTTGAAATGCGTCACCCCCTCTCTCAGTTCGTGGAGACGACAGAGCAAGTGTGGTTTCTGCAGGTAGTTTTAAGAGAACTTCATCTTTGCTCTGTCTCTGGTTGGCAGGGCAAGGCCCGAGGCTGGCGTTTACAACCAGTCGAGAGAGAGAGAGAGAGGGGCCGGGAAAGACCCCAGCACTCTAGGAGTGTTCTCCATGTGTTTGGTCACTGTCTCCCCTCTCCTCAGTGAATGGTGGATGTAGACCTCCATTCTCAGGTTTCTCTCAGGTTCTCCTGTCCAGCTTCACTTTCTCCTGTGATTGGTTTGATTCTCTACTGTTGCTCCCACACCATGGTGCTTCAGTTGTAACAGTGGTAAACGGGCATCCATGTTTGTTCTTTTTTTATATTTACCCATATTTAAAATGCTGATGAACTAAGCTTAGCGCAGGCCAAGCTCCTGTTCCAACAACCTGTGGGCACAACCACAAACAGACAGCAGTTATTTCTGCTCTCAGTCAAAGACACTGTCAACACAGATCTTCACAAACAGATAAAGTGCATGTGCAGTGAGCCAGCAATGTTTGTGATGCGAGATGCTTAAACAGTGATGCAACAGAGTGAGGAGGGAAAGGTGTCTTACACTCTAGTACTGGGAGAGTCCAGTCACTCCTCCGTGTTGGTAAGCCCGTTCACCCTGATAGGTGGAATCCTGAGAAAGCGCCACGTCCATCTGCGACTTGAACTCATCACCCAGATAACTGTCCTGTTTCAGTCACACACACAACCAGATTCAAATACAGCGAAACATATAACAGCACCCTTTAAAATGACCTAAAGAAACATGTCTTTATAGTGCAACCTGTGCTTAGGAAACAATTTACAGTTCAGCTGATTCCTCTGATTCCTCAGATCTGTAAGTTCCTCTGATCTTACAGATCTGACGTCAGGTTTAATACATTTAGAGATCTGACGTCAGGTTTAATCCATTTACAGATCTGACGTCAGGTTTAATCCATTTAGAGATCTGACGTCAGGTTTAATACATTTAGAGATCTGACGTCAGGTTTAATACATTTACAGATCTGACGTCAGGTTAAATCCATTTAGAGATCTGACGTCAGGTTTAATCCATTTAGAGATCTGACGTCAGGTTTAATACATTTACAGATCTGACGTCAGGTTTAATCCATTTAGAGATC
>JAZGTJ010018462.1:0-11438 GCA_036877575.1 Botia almorhae | reverse complement strand
AGTCTTGGTTCCAAAGACAGACGGCTCGATCAGATTCTGTGTTGACTATCGCAAGGTGAACGCGGTGTCAAAATTTGATGCTTATCCAATGCCTCGAATTGACAAGCTGCTCGATCGGTTAGGCACAGCTCGCTTTTATTCGACACTGGATTTAACAAAGGGATATTGGCAGATCCCCCTAACGCCAATGTCTAAAGAAAAAACGGCTTTTTTCACACCGTTTGGTTTACACCAATTTGTAACACTTCCCTTTGGATTATTTGGGGCTCCGGCCACGTTTCAGCGCCTCATGGACCGGGTTTTGCGACCCCATCAGTCATATGCTGCAGCTTATCTGGATGACATTATTATCTACAGTAATGACTGGCAGCGGCATATGCAACACCTACGGGCGGTCCTGAGGTCGCTGCGCACGGCGGGCCTCACAGCTAATCGGAAGAAGTGTGCAATTGGACGGGTGGAAGTACGGTATCTGGGGTTCCACTTGGGACATGGACAGGTGCGGCCCCAAATTGACAAAACCGCAGCGATTGCAGCCTGTTCGCGTCCTAAGACCAAAAAGGAGGTGAGGCAGTTCCTGGGGCTGGCTGGTTACTACAGACGATTTGTCCCAAATTATTCGGAAGTCACCAGCCCCTTGACTGATCTCACTAAGACTGCTCCAGACCCAGTCCAGTGGACGGAGCAGTGCCAGCGGGCGTTCACCCTAGTTAAAGCTGCACTGTGTGGCGGGCCATTGTTACACTCTCCTGACTTCTCTCTCCCCTTTATTCTGCCGACAGACGCATTCACATGAAACAGCATTTTTGACACGCATTTTCATTATTGTGAGAGAAACAAGATGTGCTGAACAGAGTCCATGTTTACCAAAACAAACAGTAATCACGTGATTGGTGGCTTCATAGAAAACTATAATTTACAGCAAAGTAAAATCAATTAGATACATTTTCTGAATAAAATGTGAGGGGTGCTTGCCGTGGCAAAACTCGCTAACATGATTGCATATGATGCTAACATGTTTTAACATAATGCTAGCATGTCTTGGCATGACACTACCATGATTCTAGCATGACTTAGCATGATGGCAGCATGGTGCTAACATGACATAGCATGATGTTAGCTTGACTTAGCATGATGTTAGCATGATGCTAGCATGGCTTAGCATGAGGATCTAAATGCAGACTTTATTAAACACAATCTGAGGTCATAATCCAAATGTGGGCACATTTGAGTCAAAACACCGGTATTCAGTCTAAGCGAGAAATAAGGTCCAAGAACAGAACAAATCTGTAATCTAGAAAATACAAGCAATGTTCAAAACACAGGGGAAAAAGGATACACGGAGAGAATGCTCAGAATGGCAGTGTTACATTTAACAAGACTTTGCACTGAATGAATGAGTTGACTGGATATAAATAGCCAGAGACAATGAGACACAGGTAAAGGTCCTTGGGATTTTTGTCATCCATATTATTGCCAGGCTAAAATTGTGAGCCTAAAAGCTTAGTAAAGTAATTGTAAACTGCCCTATTTAAGGTATTATTCATGTAGCACAAGCTGCGCTTGCTACATGCCAAAATTTATATCATTGTATGGTGTTTTAATTCTTAAGATCACTGAACATACATCAACCAATAAAGGTCCACATACAACCCCACCTTTAAATTTCTGTAACTTTCCTCTAACACAGGTTTATAACTGATCAGTGCCATACTATTCAGTCATTACTATAGATCTCTGTTTCCGAACCACACAGCTTATTTCACCTCCGAAATGCACACTGATGGTCTGCAATAATTGGATTAACAAATGACCATCTGTATTTGGTTAAGGCTTTAATAATTGTCAGTCATGGCTAGATTACTTTTAATAACTAGTGCCCTAGTTATCAAGAAATAATGAGAAATAATTATTATAATAAGGACCAATAAGTTGTAGGACATCTGTAGAATATTTAATTTAAACAATCACTTTGTGTCATATAGGCAGAGCTTGAATTCTGACATAATTAAATTAAAGGGTGTCAGTTTATAACTAAAGGCAGGTCATTTAATTTGACATGGAAATTCTGTGGGTTTTGACCTCTTCATGCTTTAAAAACCACAATGACAGTAAACCAAATGACAGTAAATGCAATGCCAATCTCTGTTTTTATATTGAATAATATTAACAATAATTATTATTACTTTAAGCACTTTATTAAAAGCCTATATTTCATAAAATTTGACAGTTGCATATGAGAAAATGAATGCCAATGTGTTTTATAATTCATTGTTCATTAGCTTCTTTAAGGTGAGGCTCCCGGTCTATTTCTGTAGTTGATGATGGTGGAAGCGGAGGTCCTGGAAATGTAATATTCGTGTGTCTCGATGTCTGTCCCCTTTGATTGCTGTCCTCTTGCTCCACCATGCTGTGTGACGCATTGAACAGAAGAGTTATGGTGGACTCTGAAGGGGCTCAAGGCTGTTGTCAATAGGCACCACTGTATTTGTGATGTTTTGTCCTGAGCATTTGTGTCAGTCGCACCCAGGAGAACCCAGAGTGCCTTAACAAAGCATGAAATGAAAATGCTTGTTTGTGCAGCACTGGGATTAGATGTTTATCTTTAAAAGCACTATCCCACTGACCTCTCGCACTGCAGCCTGGGGTCAGCATTTACACCCTGCCATACTAAATACACTGGCTTAAGCTGATCTTTACACCTTAGTGGCTGTGTGCAGTGCTGGTGAAGGAGGTATTTTAACAGAGACTGAGGGACCTGTGAAAGCCCTGGAACATGTGTCAAGGTCTGTGGAGATTGATAGCAGATAATAACCTCGGCTAGCTAAAAAAGAACCTCATTCGTTTTTGCCGTTGGCTGTTGTGCATGCCTGTGATGGCTCTGCTAAAAACAGATTAGGACATTAACTCATGAGGGGCTGAAGGAGTCATGCCTTCAGGCGCTGCCAGGCTTTAAAGAGCCTGAAGTTATCGCTATTCCTCCCTCTACTCTATCATCCAGCCTGTCAAACATATTCATCATGAGGCTGCTTTAAATGTCCAGACCCTTGATTTTACCTCCACCCTGCCTTCCTTTCAATGCATGTAAAAGGGCTTCCCGTTTGGAGTAGTAAAGTGCATCGCAACAGTGAATAAAACGGTTACTTAAGTGTTTGCATTATAACACAAAAAGGATAATTTGTCTCTATTTGAAGTAAGTTTCCAGTCAAAGATAACAAACATTTCTTATAAAAATCTTTACCTAAGCTATTCTATAAACATTATTATTGAGGAAAATATCTGAGACAGCTTCGATCCTTAAAGGAATAGCTCACCAGAAATGAAAATGTTGTCATCATTTACTCACAATACTTAAACAATTTCACAGTAAAATCATTCCAGCTTCCATGACACTTTAAGTCATCTTGCATTAAAAGATTGCATTGTTTATGTGCAAGAAAGTGAATGATGCTGCACCTACAGATAAAGTGTAAATGATGCAAATGACATCACAAGGAGCCATAGTGGCATCACATTTTTAAAGTGAAATTGTTTAAATATCAGGTTGTTCTCTCACAAAAACCAACAGCAGTACTTGGACAATGATCATTAACCTGCACATACTTTCTTGTTTAAGTTCTTGGCTTCTTTATTATACCGTGAGTTATAATGTTGAGCAAAAATAATTAAATGTGTTTTTTGTTCAGGATAAGAAAGTTTCAAATGACATGAAGGTGAGTAAATGATGACAGAATTTTCATTTATTGGGTGGTGTTATTTTAAGGTCAGCATAAATGGCTTTTGAACAGTTTTGACCTCTATTCTGCATAAAATGAAATAATAAGCAAAACAAAATGTAGAACATGTCTTAATTCTATGGTGAAACCAGGGTGTTATCTGCCATTATGGAGTTGTTTTTTTAGGATTTATGTCATTCAAAAATGAAATGTTTCTGAGGAGAAGCACGCTATTGCATTTTGATGAAAAACTGCAAATTTTTTACTTTTTCATTTAAAAAATTCTCCAACAAGTCTCTGTAGCCATGAATTATAATTAGGTAACAATTTATTTAGACTGTCTTAGTCAAACATTTTACATGTACCCACTGTAAGAGTAAATGAAGTATAGTTACATGAAACTAACCCTAAACCAAACAGAACCAAACCCTCATAACCCGAACCCTATAGTAAGTATATACTGTTAATTAATATTACTCAGTACTTCATCTATTAAAAACTGTGTGTTAAAGAGCCTGAATAATAGTGTTTTTACACAGCCATTATATACACTTTCCCTGCTCTTGACCTCCAGTGTGAGTTCTGCTCCAGTGTTCCTATCAGCCAGAGGTGAGAGAGAAAGTGACGGAGTGGGAGAGGAGGTGGGGTACTCCATCTGCTGCGCTTCACCTTATCTCTAGTCTTGAAGCAGACAGGCAGAAGTCAGCTTTCAGCAGCAAACAGGGACTGATACAATGATATGACCTGTCATTTTGACTTGGGAATGCCATAAAAACAGGGTCTATTGTGGCAGATAAGGCTTATTAATGATAAGAGTTAGAAAGGAGTTATTAATGGCTAGTCAATACGAAAACAATCAGCTGAGGGAACTAGTAGATTTGAGAAAAATAAGAGAAAACAATAGAGGAAAAAACTGCAAGCAGCGATGACGGGCCCAAGCACTACGGCCCATTGCCACCTGGTGTTTCTCAGAAAACAATGCATAGTTGTGACATGGATTTATTTCTGTTTCTGTCAGAATAAGTCTATTCTGAGTAAGTAATTCTGAAGTAATTCTAAGATTCTAAGACTTAGACAATTCTGAGCCAAAAATGTATTGCCTCGCCATGGCAACACAGTTTGAGATATCGACAATCTGTTCACCATTTAGCATCTTTAATGACTACATTTACATGGACAACAGTAATCTGATGTTATGTAAACACCAAATATATATTTGCCAGATTTAATATAAATCACTGCATGCTCTATATATTAGAGACTTTCTGTTTTCCATTTTTCACCATAAATTTACTGCCTCACTATGGCAACACCGTTCGAAATATCAAAAATCCCTTCGCAATTTTAAAACTTTAATGCCTTTGCATTATGCCTACCAAATTTGGTAGCAATCACACTAAATCCTTAGGAGGACTATTTAAAAGTTCCTGGCATGCGGTTTTCAGAAAATCTGAAATGGCTCACTTCCTGTTAGGTAGAGCTAATGGGTGTCAGGGCGAAAAATGTTTGGGTTAACATGACTGATGCACGTACCATATTTCGTACAGGTGCATTTAATTCATGTTTTATTTATTTACCATCATTTGCCAGCCTTTACCCGGGCTTTATGGTCATTGATGACATGTGCCAAGGTTATGTTTCTGAGCATGTTAAGTGACCCAAAAGATAAAATTAATGTCTCCATACTTTCATGCTTTTCATGTCTCCATTTTACCGTAACACCAAATTTTCTTTGGTTTGCTTTTAAGGGTCAAGTATTTCAGTACAGGGTCCTTCATTTGACCAGAAGATTTCTGTTATAATATTGTAGAAGCTTTAGTTAGCTTTTCACTGTCAGGTGTGCTTAACTTGCTCAGGCACGCTATGCATCCATAGTGCAGTTCAGCAATTGTGGCTCTTAGTATAGTGTCACTAGTGTCCCTACAATGACACAATGTCGAGTTTGTGATCGAAAGAAAGGAACAAGACGTTGTGTCCATCCTGCCACAACACTGAACTGACCGCTGACAGCCAAACACATCTGAGTGGTGCACGGTTTCTCACTTTCATACCTGGATATCTGGGGCGGAGATCCCATTGGCAAATTGGCAAATCACACTTGCCAATTTCTATTGCCACTTATTTCTAAGGCCAGTTTTCATTGGCGTTTTATATAAAAAGCATAGTGTCACTACATCAACACAACGTCTTGTTCCCTCATACATAACCGACACGTTTTATAATTGCGTTTTTTAAATGTAAATAGCACAGCACATTTTACTATTTAGTATGAGAGCGTGAATGCATGTGTAAACACACTAGTAGGAGACCTGGTGTGTGTTTGTGCATGTCGGACTGAGTTTATGCTAATGAGCCACAGAGGGAGGGGTTGGCTCTGCTAACAGCTTTCTGAATAAGATGAATGGCTTACAGATGGCCCACTTAGTATAATAATATGAGACATGTAAAGCAGTGGGCAGGGCCTACTCTAGATGGATGGGTTCCTGAAGTGGCTGGGCGCCTGTCTATTTTTTGTCATGGACGTGTACACATATATATGCATTGAGATGTCACAGTCAGTTTAACTGGGAAACAGTGCCATGTAATCATCCTTATCAACAACACAAGTTTACCCCAAAATGTCATTGTTTCTTCATCCATGTTGTTTCTTGCCTTTATTATTTTTTTGTGATACACAAAATGAGACAGAGGAATGTCTAAACTCTTACCATACAATTAAACGTTAAAGGGGGCTAGCAGTGTCAAGCCCCAAAATTAAAGTAAAAACACCATAAAAGGAATATAAAAAATATAGTCCATTAATAACATACTTTTACCTATTTTGTAATAAATCACAAAACTAAATTAGATATCAGAGCTTTGGTGAGGGGAAAAATCTTCAATGAATAACAACCTTAATTTTTGTGCTCAGCAGTCCCATTAACCATTTATTTTATTATGTGGAAAAGAGCAACTTGGACATTCTGCAATTGTTTTGTAGAAAATGGGTTTGTCACAACATGAGGATTAGTAAATAATCTGGGTGAACTATTCCTTGAATTATGACTGAAGGGCTCATGTGATTTTACCACTTGGCTTTTATAGAAGTCTTACTGGGTTGAGAGCTGTAGTGGGAATTAAAGTGTCAGTGTTTGGAGTAAATGTCCCAGTGGCATTGGGAACAGTGGATGTTGGGGTTGGTTCTGCTGATTTCTCGCACCTGACCAGCTCCGCTGGCAAACATGCTCCCTTTCCATTTGTAGGTGCTGTGACATGAGCGCAGATGCCAGGTTTTCCACACTCAGAAGACACAGACTGTTAGATTGATTTCTTTTCTGTTTTTCTTGTCAAAGGTTGCAGAAGATAAAATGAATAAGATTTTAAAAGACCAAAACTTTTGTGTTCAAAAGTTATTGCAGTTGTGATAAGCTGCAATCATTTTAGATTGCTATGTATATGTACATTTACTTGACTTTTATTATTGTACAGCTACAGCTTTATGACATAATATTTCTCAGTATTCTTATTTACTAAAGTGGGGCATGTACATATGTCACATGTCAGAAGTAATTGGGCAAAATTTGGAAATGAAAACAAAACCTGGGTTTATATTCATTACTGAAAACACTGATGTATCTCTCCTCCTTGAATTGCTGTACATAGGCTTGTCTAATCATCCTTTGCAAACAACAAGTTATGTATCTACCACATTCTTGCTGCTGGTGGTAAAATTACTGTACCACACAGACTCGGTCACTGCTTTTATATGATGGCAGCAACAGCAATGTAGTGAAAGATGCCAATATACTTTATGTTGGCTTGAGAAAGCCTAGTTTAAAAGTTCAAAATACTATAGAGTTTAGAGATGGGTAGATGGATGGATGGAGGAATAGATAGATCAGATCTTAGAGCCTCAGAGCTTTGGTGTCACTGCTAACATCACTAGCCAACACATTTAAAGATAATGCTAGCAAGATTTAGCATCATGCTACCCTGATTTAGCATGATGTTAGTATGAATTAACATGATGCTAGCATGATTTAACATGAATTGGCATGATGCTAACATGGTTTACCATGATGCTAGCATGTTTTAGCATGATGCTAGCATGATTTACCATGACGTTAAAATATGGCTTATTCATGATGTTATGCTGTTGCTAGGGTGTGGCGTGCAAGTTGCTAGGACAATACCTAAAGCCCAGTGACAGCTCAAATTAACTAAAGCCCACGTACATGTCATTACAATGTTCTAATACTGAGAAATAGCTTATTCATTTCATTACAAGCTGCTAGCGTACTGTAAATGGTACTGTAAACCATGACATGGTTGCTAGCATACTGTAAATGTACTGTAAAAGGGTTAAACTAATAGATGGATATGTGTCTGAATCAAAAGAGCCAGCTACCATTTCTCTATAATGTTCTGGTACATAGTGTTGTACATAGTAATAGTTAAAGACTATCTGATTCAAAAGAGCCCACCAACTTGTCTATACGCTGTTCTGATGCCTCTCACCATTTTAAGTGAAAGTCAATGTGGTTCCTGGGGTTATGTAACTAGTTGCTAGGACGTGGTTATCAATATCCCCTTCCACACCGTTTCGCTTTGCAAGCATCACTAATAAATATACAATAAGTGATCACAGGTTTGCATTATTATTTACAGCTTTATAATATAGGGCTTACAACAGAGTGATATGTACTGTGTTATGGCTGAAAATATGATAATCTCAATCTCTAAATTCATCTCTATGAAACATACAAGTTAAGGCATGTATACAGCTTTTAATGACAAAAACCTTAAAAATTACACTATAGACATTCAAAGAAGATGGTCTTTAAACTGTCTTCCCTCTGGAACCCACTGTGCATACAGGGTCCTCAGGAGTCACAGTATCAATTGTGGTGCTTTTATTGTGGTGTAATCGGGCATGAGAAAGGCCAGTTTGCTGAGAGTTGGGCTATTGAGAGTCCCATCTGTGAATGCAGTGTGGAGGGGGTACTAGCCTGGAGGTCTCTGGCACATGTCTGTGAAAGGTGGGTGTGAGAAGGGGCAATAGTGAGACAGCTGATATGCACAGGGGCTATTGCTGCACTGGGGTCAGGACCCCTCCGTAAATTGAACTGATTACTGCCACTGCTGGTCAGTTTCACAAGGACGAGCTGTAATCAGCATCCAGGCTGCTATTACAAACATCACTACACACTGTGCTACATACACAGTGCCATGTGCAATAATGTTATACATATCAAACGAGTATTTAATGAATGAATGCACATGAAATGCACTTAAAATGTCTTGGCGATGCCCGAATTAGATTTGAATTATTAATGAATTAGAGAAAGTTAACTGAACAGAAGTATAAACGCTCTGATAATCATTCGTTTTGATTTTGGTTCACCTCTTGGTATTATGATAGCTTTCATTTGGTTCTGATTTAGTTCCGCTTGATTTGCTTTCTTGATGGAACATAATTGGGGATTAGAATTGGGTGGATTTTTTTTACAACTGAAAATAAGAATTTTGAGTTGTTTTCAGATTTATTATTACTCCTTTTCATGCCTGTGGTTTACACCTAACACTGATTTACAACACTTACTGTAGACCCTTGATGTAAGTGATGTTTTCTTTCTCTTACATATTCTAAATGCGTGTACACATGCGTGTATATGTGTGTGTGTGTGTGTTTGTATGTTTGCCTTTTTACAGCAATCTCTATCTCTGTCTCTCTATTCCTTTTCAATGCCAACTGCTCTCAGACAGGGCTGAGGTCCAGAGGGTCTGGGTGCATTCCCAGGTCAATTTAAATTCAAATTAAGGATAAATGATCTGCGAATATGTCTAAATAAGGGCAAAATATCTAAAAAAGAAAGCTTGTCTGTATTGTAATATTATTTCAGGCTTTGTAGTCACACTTGCCTAAACAAGCATCACTATTACTATTGCTCGTACATAAGGTGAGGAATTTGAATGAACCCCATTCTCATTCATGTACCATTCTCATTGCCTGAGGGCCTGATGACACTAAAGAGACACATATAGAAAAAAGAAGTCCATCACCCTCTGCACCATTCTGTTCATTTACAACCTGACAAAATAGCCTTTTAATTTTTCATTTACTGATCTTTCATCAGTAGGCTGCAGGCATTGTGTCCCCAGGGCCCTCCCAGTGCCAGACGACCACTTTCTTACTCCCTCTATGCGAAGGGAAAAGAGAGCTGCCAAGACTCAAGTCTTCCTGTCATGCTCTTCTCTCTATAGAGTTCACCATTTTTTCGTAAGAAGCAATAAAAATCTACAACCAGAATTTGCCAGTTTGTCACTCTTTATTAAGCTGTACATTGTCACTAATGCTGCTTGCAAGCTTTACTGTTATTATTGGTGATATTTTGTAGAATCTTTGTATATAGCTTTGGTGTGAAATTCATTCCATTCTGTTCTGCTACAGATTTTAATACAATCTTGTGGCTTGTTAAGGAAATTTTCCTTTTCTAAGTGACTTTGGGGTTTTTGTCTGATAAACGATAAAATATGTGAAATATTGCATACATTGAATGAGGAAGAAAGGACCAAGTTATCACAGAGACATAACATACAACAAACAATTTTGCAACCATTTAACAACACCCAAGCATATTCACATTTTTGGAGTGTTGCTTGGTTGCTTGGAGTTCATCTAGTACTTATGTAAGGATTCAATACTGGTTTCTTGTGTGGGCTAAGGACATGATTTATATTGAAAACATTGTTTTATTAAGCAAATGTATTAAGTGTAAAAGAAATTCAGATAAAATAAATATTCTTTTTATAGACTGTACATTGTATTGATCAGTAACCAGAAACAGATATTTTCATTTTTTTCATGCTTTTATTCTTTAAAAATTAAAGCATGAAACACCTTAAATTGAAACCACTTACCTTAAATGCAACATCAATTTTTGAGTGTATAACATCTAGATTTCGGGCAACAATATACTGTACACATAATAAACCTGTTCCCTGCTGCACCCAAAACCAGCATGACTCTTATTTGACAAATGGTTGCCATGGGGATCTATCTCTATCCCACTTTCCAGGGAGGAACTATGTTCAGCACTGTTACCTCTCAACTATTTAGGTATATCAATAGAATCTTGCACATGACATTGTACTATTAAAAAAGTTATGAAAATGAAATGGGGATTGTAACACCACATTTAAGAGACTGACTGGAACCAGGCAAGAATAACCAAGGATAACATATAAACATTTTTGGATGATGAGGAAAGACTAGCTGGTTAGACCAAGTACAGTACAGACTGCTCAAAATCAGTGAAACAAATTTAACACTCAAATGTCCATTTATGAATTAATTATATCTGTGGTCTGTTAGGTCACCACATGAGATGGATTTATTTTATGCATCCAGTATTATTAACCCCAGGATCAGCTGGTTATAAAATATAAAGTTAGATTTGAGAAAAAGATCATTTATATTACTTTGCATAATTTATTTGGAGATGTCATCTGGGTTGATTTTTGTGTCTGCACCATTTCTGCAGCCTCTCCAGTGTGCCATTTTAGGTCATGAAGGTCATTATTCTTGTAATTATTTAATTTGTTAAATAAGATGTCTGTGTCAGACAGCCTCCAGTCTAAAAACAGAAATGCTGGTGGTCCCACTCAACCCATCCCTTTCTCACAACTTCTCACTTCAGATTGACAGATCAACCATCTTTCCATCCAAGACGGTCAAAAGCC
>JAZGTJ010018460.1:0-11439 GCA_036877575.1 Botia almorhae | reverse complement strand
TATATTAGAACTTATATTATATGTAGAACTTATATTAGAACTTATATTATATGTAGAACTTATATTAGAACTTATATTATATGTAGAACTTATATTAGAACTTCTACTGAATTTGGATGTTAATTACAATTTCCACAGTGAATAATACATTTTTAGCAATGATATTTAAATTTACCATGACCTCAGAGGTTAACTTATCATTATAACCGATATCATTTATCTTACCGTCTTATTAAAATAAGATAATAAGAAATGATTTTCTTTAAGATATGATTTTTGGAAATGTTGTAATGTTTGCAGAGAAACGGAATAAAACATGAGTCACGCTGGCAATAAAAGTGATCACAGCTGGATCAGACTCTGTTTCTCTCACTGTCTCTCTCAGCTGGAGAACCTGATGCTGGATAAAGACGGCCACATCAAGATCACAGACTTTGGCTTGTGTAAGGAGGGGATCACTGATGGAGCCACCATGAAGACCTTCTGTGGAACTCCAGAGTATCTGGCCCCTGAGGTAACCAAAGCCAAACATATAAGTGACAGAACTGTCATTAAACCTGAAGTGAAGTGATCTTGAATATGTGCATTATCATCACTGCAGAATTGAACCCAAGACCTTTGCGTTGCGATCACAGTGCTTTACCAATGAAGCTACGGGATGATATAAAAAAAACTTTTAATATTTTACAAAGAAGTTTATATTCTCTAGGGTAACATATTGCATATGTTACATATTACATATTTAGTATGTGGATAACAGTGTGAAAGTTGCATAAGGTCAAAAACGCTGCGTGACGCATGATTACATTAAATGATTGAGGACATTTTCCGTCTGACCTCTGAATGCACTTTTATTTGTTCCTCTGATTCTGTCACCGACTTAGAAAACCAACATAAGGAAGCCAACTTTGTGCTGGTGCTTTAAATAAGTGCAAATAACCATCTAAGAACCTTTCCTGCAGGACAGACAGACAGATGGACAGACAGACAGACAGGCGTGTGGTCAGAGTGTGTGTGTTTGTTGGGGTATGTGTGTGTTCTGCTGTGTCTTAGGGTGTGTGTTTGTGGTTTCCCAGCATGTGCAGGTATGACAGGTGGCTGTTCCAGAGTAAGATGAGAGTGTGTTGTGTGTGGGTGTGTGTGGGCTGTTGACACAGTTGTGGGATCGTTGTTTTTAGCCCAGCAGTTTGGAATTTGCTGGTAAAGGGGCTGGGCAGAGCCACAGGAAACATGAGCTTCAGTGATGGAGTCAGAACAGTCACCAGCGTTTAGCAGCTGACACCCACAGCTGCCCTACGCGATAACAAGACCCTCCATCGGCTCTGCTCTGCCCTCCTGTGGAGACTTTGAGTGTACTTGAGTGTGTGTTCTCTCTTTACATAATTTAGGAACCGAACTGGCCTAGAAGATCTATGTTTAACCAGCCTTCCCCGTTTCTGTGACCATTCTCTCACATTTAAATCCACCTGATGTTGATTTTGGAGCGCTGTTCCTTTAATCCTGACTGGAAGTGTTCATGTGAGAACTTCGTGTGAGGAGCCCATGTCACCTGTCTCTCTCTCTCTCTCTCACCCCGTCCGGCAGTTTTAGTTCAATCCTCATGTTGACATGACAACACGGTCCCACCGCGAGAGACTTCGGGGGTGTTGCCATGGAGACGTGTGGCCTCTCTGGAGCGGGGCCCAGGCAGTGTTACAGGTTGTTCTGCTGTAAACAATGACCTTGTTGTTGTGTGTGGAGCTCTGGAATGCTAAACGTCTGGAAGTGTTCCACCGGCCGAGAGAGAGAGAAATAAAGAGAGAGAGAGCCTGTGGGAAAGAGAGAGAGAGGTGGGGGGGGCGGGTTACGAGAATGTAAACGGAAGACTAGAGGTGAAAGTGTTTTTAAGAGTCTGTGAGGCGTGACAAATGTTTGGTTCTCCAGACATCAGCTGACCAAATGAATATGGTGGCATGCGTAGATATGAGATGCTGTGGCCGCTCTTTACGATAAGATGCGTGTTCGAAGACTGTACGGATGTATGTGACCATATACGACAGAGAGAGTTGTTTGGCTTTATATATATGTATATGTATATATATATATAGATATATATATACATGTAGATAAATGGTTCAAGTCAGATCCACATTGCAGCTTACACTGGCCAGACAGGAAGAGACTGAGACACATGGAAAGCAACCAATCACAGTTCACAGTTTGTAAGTGACATTCATGATGTGAGTAAGTGAAATAGATTTTAACCTCAGGAGCGCTATAGAGGTGCGCTCAGGCACATCTCATTTACCCACTAACTAACTAACTAACTAAGTGTTTCTTGTAGCAATTTCCTGGTGGACTGATGTAGCCCAGGATCAGTGTGAATTCAGTCAGTCTGTTTGAGGATTGGGATATTAATGTGTGCCGTATGAATCAGACAGTTTGTAAGCGGGGCGGGTGGCACTGCATGCTGAGACTAGACTTGGATCAGCTGTCTGACACAATGATGAATACTGAGAACTTTGAGATAGCATAACTGGTTTTACAGGAGTATACAAATCTAGAAACACAGCTAACAGGGTACGTTCTTAGAACGTTGGCTTATGTTCTGGAGAAGTTCTCTTAAAGTTATCCAAAGCGTTCTTGCGTTTATGGTAAATGTCATGCATATCAAAAAGGGTATTCTTAAGTTGTTAATGGAACGTTATAAAGCATTACAGAATGAACTGTTTGAATAAAGTGCAATCATGTTAATACAAAATTTAAACACTGGACATTTAAAATGTTCATAGAACTTTAAAAATAACATTTTTTATGTTTTTATTACCGAATGGAAATTTTAGAGAACAATTCTTATATTCTAAAATTGTTAGTTGGGGTAATGCAGGGTTGTATATATAAAATAACTGTATATCCTGTTGCATGGCATGTCAGAGGACAGACTCGGTTCGTGTGCTCTCATGACCGTTGCTAAGTTTTGTTTACTGCTGCTTCTGTAGTCTGAAGTCTGAGGAACATCTCACAGCTCTGTTTCTGATGCCCCTGAGCTCTGGTGTAACCGTGTACGCCCGGCCTGGGCCTGCTTACGTGGGTGAGAGCTCAGCGTTGGCTCCACAGTTTCTGGCAGTGTCACAGCTGTGCTGTTCTTCTACATATATGGGGCAGCTGCAAACCCAGCTGTCTCTCTCTCTGTGAGGCACACGACAGCAGCTCTGGAAATAGACAGCAGTCAGTAATTCAAGCAGTTCTGTGGCCTCAGCTTTCCACCGAGCGCATGGCCTGAGTCATTCTCTCCCCTTCTGACCCGCAATCGTATTCCAGTTACACACACGCTCAACCCCGACGGTCAGGGTCACAAACACCTGACTGCATGTTTCTCATGATCTCATAAACCTTTGATCTAAAAGCTTAAAATGAAAAAATATATAATAAATAGAGCTTCTTTATGTTTTATGTTTTCTTTGTTTTATATAACAATTTTGGCCACTGCATAATTCCCATGTTGTACATTCGTAATACTGTACATCCACTTGCATTATTTTACAATTCTGTTTTACAATTATTTTACAATTTACAATTGTTTTTTTTAAATATGGAAACTAGTAAAAAATGTGTGTCTGTCCAAACATTTCTCTGGTTATTTAAGTGAGACATTATTACACCGTCCCTCAGATGTGTTATTATTCCAAAATGACTTGCAGCACATGTCTGATACAAGAACAGAGTACCCTGGAGCAATCTTCCGTTCTGAGGTTCGAACCTGCCTCTTCCATCTCAGGTCTTTAACCACTAAGCCACATTAGCACTGTGTTTGTATTTCAGTGTTTGAGTTCATCACATTTACTTCCTATTAAAATCTGTCATTGGTTACTCAGTAAGTCACTCACTCAAGACGTCTAAAGATGCTGTTTTGATTCCTTATGATGTCATCATGACATCAGAACTGACTTTGTTTACTTCTTTAAGAGCAGTTTAGAGGAGAGTGTCCTCATGCACTAAATAGCACACTCAGTGATGGAGTAATGTGTGTGACACAAGCAGCAGTTATTGTGTGTTTGGTACCGTGTGGACTGATGTAGAGTCACATGTGTTCACAGGTTCTGGAGGACAATGATTACGGCCGCGCGGTGGACTGGTGGGGTTTGGGTGTGGTCATGTACGAGATGATGTGTGGACGTCTGCCGTTCTATAACCAGGATCACGAGCGCTTGTTTGAACTCATCCTCATGGAGGACCTTCGCTTTCCTCGCACACTCGCTCCGGAGGCCAAATCTCTCCTGTCCGGCCTGCTCAAGAAAGACCCAAAGCAACGGTCAGTATAGTGCTCATACTGCATCCCATAATGCACTGCACACTACTTATATTGCATCCCACAATGCACTGCACACTACTCATACTGCATCTCACAATGCAATCCAGTATACTAACTAACTATCCAGTATACCTTCTTCCTTATTTAAAGTCATATCTATCTTATATCTATGCATACTATGTCGTCAATACAAACTGGCAATCAGAATGTCATTGATTGGCTGGTTTATGGGCTGTAGACATCATCATGTGACATCACACACGTGCGTGTATGTGTTTTAGGTTAGGCGGCGGCCCTGAGGATGCTAAAGAGATCATGCGGCACAAATTCTTCACTGAAATAGTGTGGCAGGACGTTTATGAAAAGAAGGTAAAAAGACTCACCTTTTACACAATGATTATAACTTCAGGGAGAGCAAATAACTACCTCAAAACAACAGACGCGTGTCGAGAGACATACAGTTTTTATTAAAATCAGTACATACTGTGAAAATATAGGAATTTGAACACGGCTATTGTTTTTAGTTGTCTGCCATTGGTAAGATAAACAGGAAGTCCCTCACCTAATGTACACCATTGATTGTGCCAGAAGCTGAGAAAGTGTCATTTGTGAACCCAGTTTAAAAACACAAACATGGTACAAACGTGGCCCAAAAATGGTAGAACGTGTATTTTAACATTCAAGAACTGAGAAATTCAGTGTGTTTGAAAGTAGTTTTAGGTTGCATTAGAGTCAAAAATGTTTGGGATGGTTTTGTGTTGTGAAGAAATGTAAAAGTTGTTAACACTCTCTCTCTTTCTCTCGCTGTCTCTCAGTTGATTCCTCCGTTTAAACCGCAGGTGACCTCAGAAACGGACACCAGATATTTTGATGAAGAGTTCACTGGGCAGACCATCACCATCACACCACCTGGACAAGGTACAGCTGTCACACACGCGCCCACGGCAGTGAGCAGCTGCTTGTGCAGTCTGGAAACCATTTAATGTTTGCGAAAATTTATACAAGTATTACAAAACTCCTGTGATAACAGTTTTTACTTACTGTAAAAACCCTTACAGAGTTAAAAAGCACTCACCCAGAACAATACAACTGCTACATGATGTGTTATCATGCTACAGAGCTTCTGAATCAATAATCAATTAAAAGGATTTCAGATCATTTCGGAAATGTCAAATATGTCAGATCAGCGGTGTTGCATTATATATCATTATATAATAATAACCATGATTATTGATGTGTTAAAACTACACACGTGATAATATTATGAATAATTCAGCAGTATCTGTTGATGCTCCAGCACAGCAGGTGGCGCTATTGCACCCGTTTAACATTTTGCCTTAAGAGCCACAATGGTCACAAACTCCCTCTCTCTCTGCCTCTCTACACACAGTTTTAATGTGATTCATTGGCCAAAAAGAGAGAAAACGGTAAATAAATCAAACGAAAGATAAGCAAATAGCTTATTGTTTTTTTAATTGAAAGGTATCGTTATATTACTATTAGTAATCTGATCCCGTGACAGCCCCAGTTCAGATGTTGAAGGTGTGAAATGTTATGATGCTCAGATTTCATGACGGGTTCCTCCGTATGTTCCTACAGGTGACAGCTTGGAGATGTTTGACAGTGAGAGAAGACCACACTTCCCACAGTTCTCTTACTCTGCGAGCGGAACAGCCTGAAGAACTGCATCTGCCTCTGGTCCATAACCTCCATCACCTCCATCTTTCCATCATCACGGAAGTTGCTCCTTTCTCACTGGTGCTGACTCAACACAGAAAGTCCAGAACTGCTCTGAGATCAGTGAAATGGACTGTATTTACCAGGCTGCACACTCTGATCACCTGGTTTATGTTCTGTGTCTTTATATTCGTCTTCTCTGTGGTTTCTGCCTTTCATTTGTCCTAGAAAATAATCTTTTCCTCTGTGACCTTAAGCTTCATTATTGTTTTATTATTGGAGGATTTGAGAGGGACACTTAAAAACATTATCCACTATAACTGCCAAATTAATTTTAATGATGTTTTATATACGTTTAAAAGTACCAATTATGTGAATCAAGAGAAGCAAATCAAACGGGCCTCAATTTTGTAAAAATATCTAGATATCAGTCTGTTATATTTTTTTATGATGTCCAAACTGGACTGATTCTTCCCCCAACGTATTTCTGCTCTAAATATCTAGATTATTTGCATTAAATGTGCAATACTTTCTAAAAGGTAGATAATTGTAGATAATTTTGTTGTAGTGAATACTGACTGAAATCCCCTGAACCATTTTACATCAAATCGTAGGTGAGTCTTTCCCACAAAAACTGAAAAAATGTCCAGATCCAACAGTTATGACACTTAATGCCATAATGTCAAACCATAATGATAAAACCTAAAAATAGGTTTAATTTCCTTTGTGCAAAACACAATTTCTTGTTTTGTATCCTGAGGCTTAACTGGTCGAGCATGGCGCTAGTAACACGGAGGTCATGGGTTCGATTCCCAGGGTATGCATATATGCATAAATGATATCTTGAATGGTTTTCCTCATTGAGATTCCTAATCAGATCTCTTCATTCCTCCATCTGAACGATCATCTTCTGGTTTTACTGGTTGTGGGTTTTTCTTCTGTATTGGGTGACTTTTCTCTTTAAGGTGCTTCAGATAAGTTTTGGGACCCGTGAACAGTTACAAGGGACCGTAGAGTTGAAATAAACCTGCCAATTGTTTGCAATAATTTTGTATTTACTTGGATTCGTTCGTTATTTATATATATTAACAGCGAGAAATGATGCGTTTCGCTTATCATGTGGTCTTTGTTTAATTCAAACCGTGAGAAACTGGTACTGTTCATTTGTGCATTTCAGATGTACGTTTCGGCCGGCATGTCACTGATAGCACATTTCTGTACATCGGCCTAAATCGGTGTAAATACTGTGTCATTTTGTTTGAAAGCAGTTTTGATCTGATTCTAGTCCAACCACAAATCTGATCTGTGTACAGATGTGAGCTGGGTTGGCAGGTAAAGCGTAATATTCATGTTTTCTGACTGATTATTACCCTGAAAAGCATTTCTCAGATCGTCTGTCATATTATGTGTGTTAACCATCACACACGGGTTGGTCAGCAAACATAAATAAATGTCATGTTTTTTAACTAATTGCCTTATTTTATATGCAAAACATGTTTTCCAGTTATTTCCATCTGATGTTTTATGAACGATCTTTCAAACTGTCCTTTTATCTGTTTTGAATGGGGAGGTAATTACATTTTTTACATTTTAGTGCTGTATTTTTTAACACAAGAACTAAAGAACACCATCTTAAGATACGAATAATATAACGTTTGTATACGCTGTTTCTTTTCCATTAAATTGATCAATAAAGTTTTGGCATAAGAGTTGTAGCAGTTCACTTTTCTCAGCATGTGTGTGTGTGTGTTTGTGTGGGTGGGTTTGGCGGGGAAGTATTTCATATTGTTGTGTAAAAGTCCTAATATTTAATATTTTGATATTCAGGCCTGGAAAAGTCATTTGAATAAAGTCCTTATCCACTAATCAGGAACATCTGTAGTTGTTTTAATTCATTAGACTAAGTTTAATACTTATAAACCCAACTTACTAAACTTAAACTAAACCCAGAATACTAACCACTGCATAAGTTACATGCTAGTCCTAGCAAACAACTCATCATAGTTACGCTGGTGGATTAAAGTGCAGCCTGCGCAGTCGGTCAGACTGCTGTAATTGTCTGCGACAGATGGTTGATTCTGTGGGGCAGATGTTGGTTGCAAACTCTCACAGCTGGACGGTGTGTATGACACCACCCAGAGGAAACCGTACGCCCCCACCACACACCTGACGGTGCAACCAACTCGCCCACAGTTCAACAGAAACAGAGGGTCAGCTTTATCTCCCACAATCCCCCGACTCACACCTGCAGCACAATTAAACGCAGAGTTTTCACAAATGTGCTGGTGTTGGTTTAAAAAATACAAATATACCACTGTTCAGCATCACGGGTGCAGATGTCACTCTCGGAACGATACATCACATTTACATTGATTTGCATTTATTCATTTAGCAGATGTTTTCATCCAAGGTGATTCACAAATGAGAGAAGAACGTCGTTTGTTTACACTCCAGTTCGCAGATAATGACATGAGGGCTTGTTGTTTGTTCATATGAAGCTCAGTAGTCCATTATACATGCTGTTGGGCAAACAAGTGAATATAATGAAACAAGTTTGGCAAACATTAAGACAAAACTATACAGCATAATAAAAGTCGAGTTTCATATAAATGGTTTATTGTGTATTTGTTTACAGTTCGTGTGTTAGACTTTATCATTTGTGCTGTTTCATATTGTGTTTTAGATTTTGCTGAAACGCTTGTAATAGATGAATTATTACCTGTGACAATTTACCCCGTATAACTTTTGCACATTCTTTGAAGCACATTGGAATACCGTATGAAAATCCGGCAGTATCAGTATTAAATGCTATGGTAATACTTTCTGATATCATAACTACTTTGTATTGATTTTAAATATCGAGAATAAATAGTCTTTAAGTGGCATTTCGTGTCGTACAGCGCCATCTAACGGAGAACAGAAAACACATGCTACAATTAATTGTATTGTCAATTTGATTCTAGTGATTTTGACTCATTAATACTATTTTACTCTGCGTTTTTACAGAGTACTGTTTTTAATTATATAAACAACAATTTATTTTTCATTCTGTATTTTGAGCCCATTTCTGAAGACTCACACGTGCTCATACACGTCACGCTCTCCCATTGATAATTTAATGCTGAGAGAAAAAATATTTTTTTTTATTTATTTTCCTTGTTTGCACACGAATGCTGTGTATTGCTGTGAATGACACACATTCTAGGAGACACTTTTAAGTAAATAAACATAAACGATGCGTAGAAAGGCACTCAGTAAGTGACCCAGCCTCGTCTCTCGGCTCACCGCCTGTTGACAGCAGACGTGCGTGGCGATAAACACGCTTTTCTAACGCGATACGGTAATTAAACGCGTTTCTTGCGCGTCTTGTTTTTCTGGCTCCAGTTTCAGGTAGAGGCGCTGCTGCGGCGGCGGCGGCGTGACGTCACGGGCGGACCGGCCTAACAAACTCTCCTTCAGACCCACACAGGCGCTTTAACGTCTCCGTCCACCGGGAACGACCGCGGAAAACCGCTGAACACGTCATTCCACACGTCGGCTTTCCTCAAGCAGCCGTGTAAACGCATTAAAGCTCGCGTTGAAGGGCAAAGTCCGGGGCTGAGCGTTCGCGTGTGTCTGGGAATGTCGGGATCCAGAAGTTGGGAGATCATTTCCTGTTGAGCTGTAACAGTCTCAAGCGCTTTGCACCGTTAAGGTGAGCGTTTACCTGCCCGTGTTCCTGCGACAGCTTCGCGATCGGTTTGTTGTCGATCAAGTCGTGTCGTTGCGGGAGTTTTTGTGTCGTTGTGTCGGTCGCAGTCCTGGACGTGTGTCGGGCGCGACGGGACGCTGATGTGACAGCTTGCGCGCTGTTAAGCTCCGCTTCTTTATACTTTGTGCGATGGTGTGTTTTAACTTTATTGTGCGATGGTGTGTTTTAACTTTGTGGTGTGCTATTTGTGTGTTTCACTTCTTTTGTGCTGTCATGGTGTTAATGCGACAGGTAAAGGTCACGCTAGCCTTTCCTTCCGTGTGGATTACAGCAGCCGAATCAGGATTTACCGTGTATATATATGGACTCTTAGTTTATTATTATTAATGTATGTTAGTTCATATGTTTAGGTGTCGGTGAGATCGTATGGTTTAGTTTATGATTGTTTTCTAATGCAGATTGATTTCACCTGTAGCGTCTGCACTGTGGGTTTGGAAAAGTTCCTCGCGGTTGAAAACGTTAAATCGGGTTGTGTTCGTCACCTTTTCATGGCTTGAACTTCTGATTCAGAACAAGAAAATCCAGTATGTTGCTTGAACAAGAGGTCTGTTTAGATCGCGTAAGAGCACGACACGACACTTCTGTGCATGTTATATTTCACACAAAACAATGATGTTATGTATGAGTGTGGGGGAGATAAATGGAGGACTTCAAAATGTTTAGAATCGTGTGAGGAAAAAGTTGGACAAAAAGTGCCAAAATCGAAATATTTCTTCATCACAACTTTCCGTTGTGTAATTTTGTTCAAAATGCTAAACGTGTTTATTTATAAATAGCATTTTAAGTCCCAGATTTTGATCGCTCTCGACGACTCTTTGGGAGAAAATGTATGTTTTGGTTGCTGTACTAACTTGTTGCTAATTTCATCGTGTAAAATAATCGTGAAAAATCACATGCAGACGTGAACTCATAGTTAAACTCTGACCTTACGTGAAATATTCTGTTTTTATATTGATCAGTAATCATCAGACGTTATTTCGTCATGATCATTTTTCTTCTGTATGTTTTAGCATGTTGATGGAGTTCTGATCGTGTCATCATGAGTGTGACGTCATGGTTCCTGGTGAGCAGTTCTGGCACACGCCACCGCTTGCCACGCGAGATGATCTTTGTTGGCAGAGAAGACTGTGAATTGATGCTACAGGTGAACCTCAAGTACTCACACCCTTCACCTAACCTAAACCAAACTTAACCTTAAAACGAATTACACCCTAACACTTTCAAAGGGCTGTCAGAAAGTGAGGACTGGCCCAAAGTGCCTCACTTTACTCTCTTTGTCCTCACTCTAATGGTCTAACTGGTCACACTGGTCCTCACAAAGATAGATGTACACACACACAGAAGTCGTGTCAGCAGTAGTTTTCATGCAAATAATGCATGTCAATAACACAAGTTACTTTTGTTAGACTGTGTTACACTTACAAGTTACTTTTACAAAGTTACATTTGTTACACTGTGCAAAATACATTTGAAATAATTGTCTGGCCTTTATGTGATGATATATTATGTTTATAGACGTTAGATAAAAGATTAAAACAACAGAGGAGTTTGTCTCCAGAAAACTCTTCCAGGATCAGACTTGAGGAAACTCGGCTGTCTCTCTGTTAACTCTCTCTGTGTCTCTCTGTTAACTCTCTCTGTGTCTCTCTGTTAACTCTCTCTGTGTCTCTCTGTTAACTCTCTCTGTGTCTCTCTGTTAACTCTCTCTGTGTCTCTCTGT
>JAZGTJ010018459.1:0-11439 GCA_036877575.1 Botia almorhae | reverse complement strand
CTTTCACAGAGATGTCTTCATTAATTACTCTGTAAGTCTGTATGGAGACACATGTAATTCCCTCTTCTCTGACTGTAGAAATAAGTCTGGGATTTGGGGATGGCGCTCAGAGAAGACTGAGGTCATCAGTGGATATGAAGCAAAGGTGAGACTGATGTCCTCTCATTGCCTTTCCCCCAGGATGAGAAAAGGTGGCAAATATGACTATACACAACATATTCTCAATAAGCCTCTGTCAGGATGTTTTGTCATTGGCAATAAATCATTGTCATTGATTGTAAATATAAAGTGTTGTATGTATTTGATGTGATCTGTGTATGTAGGTTTACAGTGCCACTAATGTGGAGTTAGTGACACGTTCTCGAACTGAACATCTCTCTGATCAGGACAAGTCTAGAAGTAAAGGTCTGTGAATACACAGACAGCAGAACGTAAAGAAGTTACATTCATGTATTCTCCTCTGACGTCTCACCTTCCTCTGTCTGTCTTACACTCCTGAACTCTGTGTGATCAGGATCCAGGACTCCTCTTCAGTCTTTCCTGGGAATTGCTGAGCAGCACATCTCCAGTACTGGGGTGAGTGTGATCAGACATTATATTTAATACAGATCAGAGGATTAATAAAGCTTGTTTTTACATTTGTTCATAGCAGTGTTAACAAACTAAAATAAAAACATTTTCATTCATTGAAATAAAAATGTATTAATTAATAAATAGTCAAATAGGTCGCCATGAGGAAGCCTTTATGACTATTATAGACTGTATTCACTGGAGAAAACACAGGTTAGTTTGTTTATTGTGTTTCTAGAGTCAGGTGTCTCAGTGCGCTAGTCCCCACAATCCCACAGCGATCACAGCAGAGGAGTATTTTGATCCAGACTTCAGTCTGAATGGACGAGATATTGGACGACCCGTTGAACTTACCAGCAAAGTGCAGAAGTGCGGTCTCTACGGCAGCCCTGAAGGGTCACGATTCAAACGTCATGCGTACAGGAATTCAGCAGGAGTTGCTCGTCTCATTTCTCTCTCGGTCTCTTTCAGGTTTAAAGCCACTCTGTGGTTAAGTGAAGCTCATCCTCTCTCACTGGCCGAGCAAGTAACACCCATCATTGACCTCATGGCTATATCAAACGCCCACTTTGCCAAGCTGCGTGACTTCATCACTCTGCGCCTCCCGCCCGGCTTTCCTGTTAAAATAGGTGAAAGGACATGAAATCATATAGATTTCAAGAGCTTAAGATGTCATTAATAAGGCTTCTGAATTTCATAATATTTACTGTTCTTACTCTTAGAAATTCCTCTGTTCCACGTGCTGAACGCTCGCGTGACCTTCAGTAATCTTTGTGGCTGTGATGAACCCGTCAGTTCTGTTACTGTACAAACTCCACAGTCTCCCCAAGAAACTCCAGAAGCTGGTATGCATCCTATATGTTCACCTTTAAAGATCTGTAGACTTTAACTGTACGGGTTGATTACTCATATGTTACTGCTCTCAGGTCAGGCCACGCCTCCCCTGCAGTGTGAGGTGGACCCGTCCGTGTTCGAGCCTCCCCCAGAATACACCACACTTGGTCCAGGCCGCAGTGAGCCAATGAGAGATGAGGATGATAATTTACTCCAGTTTGCGATACAACAGAGTCTGCTGGACGCAGGAACAGAAAGTGACCAGGTAATGATCCACCCGAACACTCTCAGCATAGATCACCAGTCACACTGACCGTCTGATGCATACGGCACAGAGACATGCCACTTCTTCATCTTAAAGACTGCCAGCAGCATCATATAATTAATTCCTTTGTCATGTATTCAGCCACCTGTCTGCTGCAACACAGAATGTAACCACACAGATAGAACCAAATGTAATAGTTCATAAATCATCTGTAGAAGAACCCCTGATTTAAATAACCACAACTAAACTGGGTTGATGTCTGTGGTGGTTACAGTGCTGTCTGTCACAGTCAATACTAAACATCTCTGCGCTCCACTTCCTGTCTCATGTTCTCTCTCTCTTCTGCTGTTCCTCACTGCAGGTGACCATATGGGAGGCTCTCACTAACACTCGTCCAGTTTCTCAGCCTCCGCTGTATGAGGAGGACTCTCAGCTTGAGAGGTGTGTGTGTGTGTGTGTGTGTGTGTGTGTCAACAACAGTGTGCAGATTGACTTCAGCAAGGCTGCTAATGCGAAGTTGGTCTGACTGAGGGGTTATGCATGTCAGTTGTTTGGCTGTTCTGAAATTTGATTGGTAGATATCTCTGTATCTGATAGGGCCATTCAGGAGTCTTTGTCTTTGTCATTGGGTGGAGGGGACAGCGGAGACTCAGATCCTGGCCAATCCCCTCCTGATCCCGCCCTCAACTCCCCGCCATGTTACAGCTCATTGGATGAACCTCAGGGGCCGGGAGCATTTGCTGCGGCCACCAGTTTTGACGAACAGCTACGCATCGCTATGGAGCTTTCATGCAGAGAGCAAGAAGAGTTGGATCGGTAAGACTGATAAAGGTCCAGATATTACAGAACAAAATGACAAACAGCTCTTTTCTAAAACCTAGAGAGCTGCTTACCTAGACAAGATTTGTTCATTAGTAATCATTACTGTTTTTATTGACCTTTTTGGAGCTGATTGCAATTCAATGCAAATAAAGATATTTGACAGTTATGATTCCTGTACAGTGTACAATTTAGGCTGGAATAAACTAGATTAAAATATTAAGTAAAATATATTTTTATTTGTTATCATCATAACATTAATACTTTTTACGCTATGGGGCCACATTGTAAATATCTGGAGCGTTTTTTTGGCATTTTTGGTGCTGCGAGGCTTAGAACAAAGCTACACTGTTTCCTTATTTGTCACAGCCAGTAACATTTCTCTATTTATTCCCAAAAGGAAGAGGAGGGAGGAAGAGGAGGAGCTGGAGAGGATACTGCAGCTGTCCCTCACAGAGAAGTAACTGCAGCAGTGCTAGTCGTGGCTTTAAAGGGATCATTTATTGGTTGTGTTTGTTAAATTATTCTTCCTCTAGATTCATCACTCTTTATTTCTTTTCCAAAATCGGACAGAGCGTGTGTACCAAGACTGAAGCGATTCATGAGGGAGGAGGAAAATGTAAAAACAATTTGAAACAAAGAGCACAGCATGAATTTGTGAATGACACCCTCTCACTTCTAATGTCTTTTGAGTGATAAAAGGTCTACAAACGTCAACTTCGTTGTATAATGAAAATGTGAATATAAATAATGAATCTCGATGACTATGATAATGCATAAAGGTAAAGAGGTGAATATATTATTGCCTAAAATGAGTTTACTTACGATGGATGATGATAATGAAGGTATAAGTATTAAATGTTTCACAACAATGAGTCTCTTTAATGATGTTTTGTATGCGTGTAAGAGAATCTGCCAGAACATACAGGGTAAACAAATGAACAAAAGCACTTAACAGTGTATTTGTGTCAGTGATGTAGACAAACAACTAAAAGGTGCTTGTGAAGACATGCATCTCTATTGTCATTGCTCATATTTACCACTAGGGTTTTGAAGAACCCCAACCCTTATTATTAAACAATTCAAATCCTACACCACATGTGCTAGTGACATGAATCCCCTCAAATCTGCTAGTTTACATCACTGAGATCTAGGCTGGGCACACTAGTAACTTCCCAGGTCACCTGAGCAACTGCATAAATTAACTTTATAAGTGTTGATGTGGTGTCCTGGCATTGGCTCAATGATCTGTGTGTTCTAACGAAGGAAATGTAAAACTCAGTCAATATTTGCAGTGTCTGCATGATAAGAACAAAAATTTCCTGTAGAAGGTTTGAGTGTTGTTAAGTAAGCATGGGCTGCCCCTCCCCTGTCAGAAATGTGTTTATCTGACCTGCAGTGTGATCATTTACAGATGGGTATGAGTGTTTTCTGCTCACTGTAGAAACCCAGAGCAATGCATAAAACGTAGGACACAGAAAAATATGGTTTTGGTAGGTAAAACAAATAGTAATTTATTGATGATTTATTTACAGTAGTTATTTATATTAACAGTAAATAACTTAATGATTTAAAATTAAATCAAAAGATGATGGCAAAATGATGCTATGTTATTATGAACAAAATTGTATTATAAATGAGAAGGTAAAGACCTCTGACGTTCTGCCAGGCAAAACTCACATTTTTAATGGAGAGAAATATAGACATCTTAAAGTGTTAAATAATAGCTAGTCATTCTAGATGAATTTTAAGTTACTTTTTAAAACTGGTCATATATATTGTAGTAAACAAAAATCTAAACCAGAATAAATAGGTACAGACAGATGTAAGACATTATATTAAATACATGTGTAGAGTTTGCTGATCCTAATGACTCTAATCTTTAATACAAAAATGAAATATCAGTGTTTTTCAGAAAGATACGGTTCTGCTATTTTCACCTTTAATATATGCTCTATAAGCATTTGTTTAGAGTATAGAGAACAGTTTATCAAAATATTTCACAACAAAAAAACATGGGATTTCTGCCTCGAATGCTTAAAAAAGTCACAGGACACCGATGTGCCTCATGTTCGTCTAATGTACTTTAATACTGTCGGTTCAGCACCGGCGGCCCTTCAGGCGGCGCTCCTCCGCTCAGCGCTCATGTGTGCGGTCGCAACACTCGCTCTTTCCGCGGCACGTTGTCTGTGCGGCCTCGACTTCCTTTCCTGCGTCGATTTGATGGCGAGTGATAGCGGGGAAGAGTTGATTCAGCTCCCGCGACCACACTGACCCGTGCATCAGCCTCAGGAGACGCTTCTCTCGGGTGAGTGGGGCCGCGTTACTCCGTTTTGGGAATGTTTTTTAAACGTTACTCACATCACACTCTCAATGGTGTGTGTTTAGAGCCTGCAGCGCGATATTTTGACTGTGTATCTCACACTATGTGTGTGTGTGTGTGTGTGTGTATTTAATGTTTGTTGCTCGGTTAGCAGCCCCGGTCAGGGCGCTTTTGCTCGGTGTCTATTTTAACACACACCGGAGCGACGCTAACAGCGACGGAGTGCGAGAAAAGCGCCAATAATCGCCGATTACTCCTCCAACTTTTCATCGGTGCGTTTTTTCACCGGTTTGGGGGTCAATGATCTGGTCTGTTGCATTGTGTCTTAGTGCGTGTGCTAAGTAGCTAGCGCAGCGATAACTGAGCAACTTCAAATCCATCTGCGCCGCGAGCGAGCGAGCGTGCGACGCGACGAAACCCCAACGCGTCGTTGTACTCGAGGCAACGGCACGATGCATCGAGTTCCGCGGGAGTTTGAGCGCGAGTTCACGCGCAGTTTCCAGAACGCTCCCGTTCAAATGAGCCGAAAGCGCTCCGACGACACGACCCCTCAGAAGTGTGTACTTAATCTAAACACTTCATGTATACTATACCCTAGACTCCGTTCACTTTTGCTGGTGTGATATAAAGAAGCAGCAGCGAGTCTAAATGACCCCGAGAAAACATGTTCACTCGTTTGTTTTGATATTATTTCGATATAAACTTCTGTCTCTCGTCACTAATATACGCGTGTATTATATTATTAATGATGTTTGACAGTGTTCGTTTTCTGTTGTTAATTGTAATGCTTGTCTCTGCTTTTTAGTTGTCATTTATAAACACAGCCACGAACTGACGAACAGTTGTTGCGCGTTGATTTCAGGTGAGCTTTTTAAATCCATTGATGTGTATATCAGTATAATTCGTTTACATAAGTTAAGAAACCATATAAAGCTTTTGGAGAATGCATACTTGCACCGATTGAGATGCTGAAACGTACAGTAACATGTCAGACAGTTAATGCAGCGTCATTTATAACTCGAAGCATATGTTGTTTTTAGTCTTTGCTGTTGAATATGTCAGATCTTGATGTGAGAAATTGATGGTTGCAGTTTTTGGAAGATCTGGGTGTTTCTGAAGGGATCGCTGTGCTGTCTCACCTCCTCTCATCTGTTCTGGCTGTAGCTGCCTCTGCTGAAGAACTGCCAGTCAATGGCTCTGATGGACAAACACAAAGTGAAGCGACAGAGGCTGGACCGCATCTGTGAAGGTGAGAATATTCGTACTGTTTACCTGATCAGTCACACTCAATAAAACCAGGACTGAGGCACAGTTTCCATGTTTGATGTCAGTGTGAATTTAATTTTGATCCTGGGTTTGGTTTGCAAGTGTAGTTACCTAAATTATTATTCATTGTTATAGTTTGGCCAAAATGTTTTTTGCTTCCATACGAGTGTTTGCAGAGGGATTAAGTGGTTTAACACAGTTCTGTTATCTTTTGGTGGATTACATTTGCGCAACTGGAGTAAATAATGTGGTTCTGTCTGAGCTGAAGTGTCTTATGTGAACTAACAAACTCTGAGTGACTGATGGATGATATCATTGTCTCTTAAACATGGCGAAACAGAACTTTGTTCCCTCTTATCGTTCCTCCTCGTCTACTGCAGGGGTGTCTGGGGCAGCTTAAGTGATCCACGCTTACACCTCTGTTATTCAGTGATAATGGTGTTTTGAAGCGCCCTTGATTTAGAAGTTGCACCACGCCGCAGTGCCTTTTGGAGAACGTTCAAAGGCAGTGAGATGTAATTACTTATCAAGATCAAAGACGTGAAGCTTTAATGCCACTTGTGGTTGTAAAATATGTAGAAGTTGCAGATATTCGGCTTGCTCAGTAAATTTGCAAGATTTGCCGACCCCGTGTTGGATGAGGAGTGCTGGTAGTTATATAGTGATAATCAGGGGAATGGAAGGGATAAATCAAATATACTACAGAAAATGTCTCCGGGCAGCATTATTTAGCATTACATCACAATCTAGGCACGATTGCATAACCGCATCTTATTTGTGTATTATGAAATTGATCTGAAATCACGTTCGACAAAACAGTTTATAGTTTCTCCTGCTGCATTTCATGTTGTTTTAGAAAGTTTTCGCTTGTGTTGGCATGCCTTGTAATTGGTGTTAAGCAATTTTTGTAACTGTCATAAAGGTCATATTGTAATAAAGACTGGAACAACTTTGGCAGCTGTGTTACCCACAAGATGAGTGAACCGTTATAACTCTCTTAACTGTTATAGCCCAGCTTCATACGGTTTTGTGGCTTAATACAGTGTTTTATAATATGCAAATATAATATTTCCAGTCCTGGGTGCTGATTGGCCAATGCAGCGTTCCAGCTATGTGATGCTGCGCGATAGTACAGCTACGACAAAACACTCACTAGCTGCTCTACTTATCGAGGCCCACTGTTTAGTGTCAGGGGCTCTATCCTTAGTGAAAGTTTGACTGTTAATGAATTTCAGTTGTGAAATGTTTCATAAATAATGAAAATGTTATATTAAGAATCTGTTTTTATTATGTCTTAATTCATAAGAGGCTGTGATATTTTGTGAATATGCATTCAGCTGCACTTTGTGCCTAACAACGGCCTTCTACTGTGATTGCCCAAAATAAAATACAGTCTCTCATGACTTATCTCTAGAGCGTTTCTTTAGAAATGCAAATTTAAATTAAAGTGTCTTAGACTGCTGTGCAGTTAACAACTTTACCCTCTTAACTACTGCAGGTATCATCGTGAGATGACCCTGGTTCTCTCCGGTCAAACGTTTCCATCAAGCAAAACAAGCGTTTTTGCTTCATGTAACATCCCTTGTGGGTGAGATCGGAAGATGTGGCTGTAATCTGTCTGTGGTGCAAAAAAATAGACTTGACTAAAAAAGATCTTGCTGATAACTTTCTCAACATTTAAACCAAATTCAGCAATGTGGCCACAACTGCAGATGGTAATAAAATGTATTCAAGTGACAGCAAAAAGTGCGAGTGAGAGCGGTTGGGGAGGGGCGTTCCTTCAGAGGAGCGAGGTTAGGAGAGTACATGCAAACAGAAAAGGACGCTGTCTCTTTAAAAAACAACAACTGCCTGTAGTGCCGCTTGTCAGTTTTATGGAGGTTTGTGCTGGTTGGATGGCGCTCAAAGCCCAGACCTCTGATTGGACCAGTGCTGTGGGGGAGGGGCTTAGTGTGGATGACATGGGAGATGGGTGTTTGCCAGGCAAAAACAGCCAGAGACTGATTGTAAAGGGTGGAGAGAGAGCGACAGAAGAGGAGGGGAGAGAAGACAAGGCGCGTGGATTTCATGATGCAAGGTTTGGATGTACACATACCTGTGTTGCGTGTGCGTGTTTGTTGGAAGCTTGTAAGATGTAGAGGGAGTGCCAATGGGTGTGGTGTCCGAAACGGGCGTAATTTTCTTTTTTGGCGCGTCTAGTGTGTGTCCTTGCAGCCTGAACGAGTGTGTGTGTGTGCGTGTGTGTGTGTTGGTCAGGCAGGAGGCAGGGTGTGGTGCAGCTGTATTATCATCCACCCACCCTTCCCCCCTCTCCTGTGTGTGTGTGTGTGAGGACCATGTGGGGGGTGAAATGCAGAGCGAGGGAGGGCAGGAGGAGGTTCGGGAGGGGGTGAAATGGAGGAGAAATGAGCGCTGAATGAATGGCATTGTTTGCATGGCTGTGCTTGCGTCGTGGCCCTCTCTCTTTCTCATGTAGCCTGGCGCAGGCTCAACACACAGCATCTGTGCCTCAACTCTACGCCAGTGAGTGTGTGCATTGTTCGCCTACAGGAGCGTCATGCGCTGTGATTTTTATCGCCCAGCCATTTTTAACATGTCGTATGACTAGAGCCCAGTATTTATTCTGCCCCGGGAACAGTGTGTGCGTTGCCATGACGGGCTGATATGGAGGTATAAAGGCAAGCAAATATTTGTCTCCAAGACCTCATCATGGCGAACTCCTTAATCAACAGCCGTGCACAGCAGTGTGATAGCACGTGTGTGTGTGTGTGTGTGTTTGAACATTACAGAGGTGTCTTACCCACCCCCTCCATCTCAGCAGACAGTGCAGTAGCACCTGTCAGGCATGGATGGGGGCGCTTAACATTTAACATGGCTGCTCACAGCAGATTTGCTGCTCACGCAAACGTTGTTGTTAGAAATGAGCTCCTGAAGATCGTGAATTGCTGGTTCAACAGTTTTAACACCGTTTTTATGACTGTTCTTCGATAAATGTGATCTTGAGATCATAACTGACTGTATAAAAAGCAAAATCGTGATGCAGTTTTTCATATCACATTTATATACCCGATACATTTGCGAGTACAGCTTTTGGTTTTGCGTAAGGACTGATGTTTTTGTTGGTATTATGGGTTTATTCTGTTTAAAATGGCTGAATTTGTGGCGATGGAGATCTTTCAGCAGCGTGTGTAGAGAATCAGCAAGGACTGGTTATACAATGATGTATTATGCATCAATATCTGATTAATATCACAGTGATCTTGTTATTGTTTTGTCTATAGTTATTCAAAGCTTGATTATATTGCACTGTTTGGTTGTTTTTTTCTAAACTGGACTTTTCATTATTCTGATAATAACCATCAGTTCATTTCTCATCTTGCGTCCATGTGTGTTATAGTCCAAGAAATCTTGTTAGCCTGCACACATTACACACACAGAAAATTGCCTCAGTCTAATTTCTTTTTGTTTTTGTTGCATTTGCTCAAAAATGTCCTTCCTGTAGTTGTTCAGTGTTTGGCTGTGAGTTCCTCATTGTTTGACAGGTCAGCTTTTCCTCTTGCTGATGTAAAACTGTACGATCATCAAGTACAAGAGCACACCAGCTCTTCTTCAGTCGATTGTTTGATTCGTTAGTGAATGCTGCATTGATGTGCAGGACTGTTCTTTACTACTTCAGCTTCTGGTCTCTGTAATTTTGCATTTTGACTTGTAATGATGGCATGTTTCACTTTATTTACTCTGGCAGTGTCTTTGTAAATGAGATGAATATAACTCTATTAAAGAATCATATTACCAGCCGGTCTATTTAAGAGAGCTGGTCTATTTTTAAAGAGGCTCTGTATAAATTAAGCAGGTTTAGCGAGATATATGATATTGTCTGACTGATGTTTAGCTTATAAATTGTCTGATCTAATAGTTGATAGTCTAACTCATTACACACATTTATCACTGTTCTCCCAAAAATCGGAGAACTAGAGATTAGTGTTGTTGCTAAATGTTAAACGTGTAAATAAAATTCATAATTTATTTAGAGTTTTTGAGTGTATAAATTAAGTATTAAAGCAGTCTTTCAGCTTTAATAGTTTGGTGTGTGAGGCCATTGTTGACCTGCAGCTCTAGCTTTTGACTCCCATTAAATAGTTATGTTGGTGTACTTGACGTGTGCATCTGATGTCATGCAAAACAATATATTTTCAAAATACTGCTCGATAATGTTGCTAGTTGCTAGTTACCAAACAATCTGATGGAAGCCCTGAATAATTAAGCTGCGTTCACCTGACCCGGTTAATGGTGTTCTATAGGGGGTCTTCACATGAGACTCATTCTAGTCAGAAATGGCTCGTTGAAGCACAACAAGGGTTCGAATTTAAAGACACAGAGTGTAAACCGCTAATCCCCACTGATTGAAGCCCTGCAGATACAGATGAAAAAGAAATCTACAACAAGTTAACTAATTCATCTTAAGCCATTTTAAAACTAGTTAGTTAATCTATAACTAGTTAATTTCCAAATCCATTCTTTAGTGACCAACCAGTCGACTGTCGTGACCAACCCCTGATTCCAATTTTGCAGTTTTTTTTTGTGTAGGACCGGTAGGAACCTCCGCTTGTTTGTGTAGGAACATCTTTTATTTTGATTAATATTTGCACCCAAGCAAGAGCCGCTCACTGTTTGTGCTAATTGTGCTTTTGCAGCGTCAGATGGACCGTTTTCCTGATTTTTCTGTATTGTATTTAGAGCTGCATACATTCTATATGATAGACCTGAAGTAGTTTTATTGAATGGTGGAGACAAAGATAGTTTAGCTTCCAGTGTACTGAATGTAGGTCATTATGAGTCATGTGAAGACCCCCCCCCCGCCCCCTTGCCTCAGCTCCCTCGATCACGCTGTCATTTGACAGATGGGGGGGTTGGAGGAGCTCTGAGATTGCTTGAAGCCATCGTCTCGCGTCAGAGTAAAAATCATATTTCTTGTTTAACACGTCACTACCATTTAAAACCAGCAGTAGTTTTATTTTCAGACCGACTCAAATGTGTGCTTTGTGAGGACCGTAAATACCTGAGAAATTGATGCTCTTGACGTACAGTGGCTACATTTACAGGACGTTATTTAATGCAGCTGAACTATTTGTCAGTTATTGTTGGGAAATGATTTAAAATGGGCAAACCAATGAAACGTGCCGCCTGATCTGATGTAATGAACCTCGAAAGAAACGTCCTGCTGCTGACAGAAGCTGCCACGTGCTCCTGCTGAAGCATCTGAACCTTCACTGTTTCTCCTCACTGCTGAACCTTCACTGTTTCTCCTCACTGCTGAACCTTCACTGTTTCTCCTCACTGCTGAACCTTCACTGTTTCTCCT
>JAZGTJ010018458.1:0-11439 GCA_036877575.1 Botia almorhae | reverse complement strand
AGAACTTTTAAACGGCGAGAGCGTGACAAATTGCGAATCACTGCCCTAGTTTATTGTGGTCAACTATGAGCTATTTCCTGTTTATTTTTTCTGCTTTAAACAGAACAACAGGTTTTGTGTTGCACTCATTAAGAGTAAATTGTAATATTCACTGAGCATCTCACTGACATTGTGTTTGTTGTCTCTTAAACAGAACGTGGTTCGGGTTGGTTTAACGTTTTGACGTTTTTTGGCCTGCGCGTCAGCCGCAGCCTCCGTGCTTTAGAAGAATGTTACAGCTCGAAACAGATCCAGGATCAGCAGAATCGGAGAGTGGGGTGGGGTGAATCACATCCTCATGTTCTCATGTCTTTAATAGACTTCCAAGGTCTTTTTATTGGGTCTGTTTGTTGGCTGATGTCGTTTGATGTTACCGTGCTTTTGGCCTTCTCGACGCTTTCTGCAGCCAGAAAGGATGGACACCTGTTGTTCCTCTACGGTTCTTCTATAAATATTTGAGATTCCTATCTCTCACACCCAGAACGGTACAGAAAAATGCTCCCGCGGGGAAAAATGACTTGGCTGTACGATATCTGTTTTAAGTCACATCTGTTACCAAACCTTCTCCACTTTTTTGCCCCTCTTTTAGACTCTTAGCTGAGCTCATCCTGCTGTTTTTAGAGCGTTTAAATAAAGCTCCTGACATGTGGCCCTGAAGCCACTTCAATAATAAACTGGTGAAGTCGTTTATGTACTCACCACAGTTACCAAAATTTCAATCGCCAATACGAGTACCAATGAAACTCTATAATCCTTGATATCCATTTCAATACCACAGGAAAAACCAATGTGCTGTTGAACAGGCATTACTCTCTTGAAGTGCTTTTCTCTTCTTCTTCTTCTTAAATTTGTCTGAGTTGTATTCTTGACATGTTCGCCATGCCGAGATTGTATTAGTATCTCACCATGTGTTTTTTGACTAACAAGTGCATTTGACAGTTAACGCGCACTCCCAAGCATCGTCACAAAGCAAACATCTGTCAGCCAGACTGTGGGCACTGAAATACGTTTCAGAATTAATATTGTTACATTTTCATCATCGAGTTTGTTCCGAAGTCTTTTTAACTTTCAACATTTCTAGTATCCACTCGACAGCGACCCAAATATTAGACCATCAAACCAGCACCAGGTTAATTTGGGTCTCCATGTGTCGTAGGACGGCGCTACGACCCAAGAGCACATTTTTCTGCTCCTTTGCATTCCAAAAAGCAGCCGCAGATGATCTCACTTTAAATCGGACCACGTGAAGTTGCATGTATGCGTGTGAGTGTGTCGGGCAGCTGCAGGTCGTTTCTGACTCAACTGTGTGAGGAGAGCTTTTGTTCTTTTGTTCATCAGACATCAGTACCTGCTCATCTTCTGATTGGTTGAGAGTTCTGTACAGCGCTGGGCAGATTCCCCAGCGAGCGCCGCCCGAGCCCGGCCGGTCCCCGCGGTGCAGCATGTGTCTTTCATTTGTGGCTTCCCCGAGGTGTCTCCTCCTATCATCTGTGCGGTTTGGCACCAAAACCATTACATCAAAACGTAATGAGATATTGACCGGGATAAAAGGATTACTGGCGCTTTAAATCAAACCAAAGTGATTGTGGTCGGCCTGCAGGAGGAACACTTTAGCTCTATATAGTCAAAATAAGATAGAGGACTTAAAATAAATCTTTCTGTAGCTCCGCCTCCCTGTGCATGTTCTGAACTTTCTTTAATCGCTGACCCTGGTTACGGAAAAATGATCCCGATTCGACAGATGTGTCTGGTTATCTCCGTCCCTTCAGGTTGCCTCTCTTAGCAGGAATTTGTGGTGTGGGAATCCAGATGAGAGCGGTCGCTGTGATCTTCAGCGTCTGAGTTTGTATGCGTCAGGTCTGTGTCTTGATGCCTTTAGCTGGCAGGCAGTTTCTCAGCATGGAGGCCATTAGCGCTGTACAGCTGCCTGTGTATGAATGAAAGTGTGTTTGCCGGCTTGTGTTCGCCAGCATACATGTTTGTAGAGTTTTACGCCGAGTGCCCCAGGCCTGCCAAACGAGTCAGGACTTTTTGCAGAACTGTAGTGGGAAAATAAATTGTGAATGTTTCTTGAAACGGAGGAACGTAATGAACTCAAGATCGTTCCCATTCCCAAAACTCCTCTGGACACTCTCCCACCTATCCCACAATGCCTGTTCTTTTGAGTCTCTAACTGTTGCTTTCTCTTGCTCTCTGTCACTGTGTTTCTCAGCCAGTTGTTTAATGTACCCCCGCAGAACCATCAGTAAGACTGATCAACACCTTAAATGGCACTTAAGAAGAAATGTGTATTCCTGTTCACTCATATTACCCACAATCCCTCACGGCTTACCGGTTTATCTTTTAGCATTATCATATGTTGACAGATTTTTATAGATTCGTCTGGTTTGGCTCTTATGTTCGTCTTCTCTTCCCCTATAGCAGCGTTTTTGATTGGCAGCAGATTCCCAGGATTCCTTTTGTTTCCCTCTATATTGATTTTCTGTCATTTGACACACGTGGTGTATCTCGCAGGCATTGGTCGGGTTGGGGTCATGATAATGAGATCAGACAGAGCAGTGGTGTGTTTTCACTCTTGACAGACGACTAATGGATGTGGCCTGACTCTTCAGGGCAGCAGGCGTTGGATTCATGAGTCACATGACTGAGACGGACAGCTTGGGTTCCCTCAGAGACCGCAGTCAAGACAGTTCAGAAAATGTGAACAGCACACGCTGTAAACCGACCGCTGTTGTCTAAACCACCTGCTCTGTACTTTCTGTTTTGTTAGTGGTGGATTTTGAGAGTTGATTAAAGAGCAAGTTCACCAGAGATTGTTTAAACTGACAAGATAATCCTTTGTTTGTGATGAGCATCTTCGCGAATATACTTAAATGTTTCTTGATTTGTTTCCCCCCAGGATTCTCTGCGTCAGAAGGACGAGCGAATCGAGGAGCTGGAGGAGGCGTTGCGTGAGAGTGTTCAGATCACGGCCGAGAGAGAGATGGTGCTGGCGCAGGAGGAGTCTGCCCGTCAACATGCTGAGAAACAGGTGAGAAATAAACCAAATGGATGAACAAATGAAGCGTGCGGTTCCCTGAGGCACGCATGAGAACTTACATCGCATTGTTTGTTTTGGCATTTTTCTCTTGCCATACTTTAACATTTAGGTCAGTTTTAGTCAATAACTTGTGCGTTGTGACTTTGAGACAAGAGAATTCGTTTTGGCTAAATTTTAGTCCATTTTAGCTCTACACTAGCAAATAAACAGTGCAGCTTCTAGTCAGCTGGCAGTGCGATCATGCTGGAGGCACCAAACTTTGGCGATGTTGAGCTATTAACAGTCCTTGTTGGTGTTTACATTGTGTTCCAACTGTGACACACAATTTATTTTTTAACTTCAGCATGACCGCAGCCATACCACACATGTATGCGTGCGCACATGCAGTCTTGAGTGTGGACAGCACGCAGACAGTGTTTCTGTCTTTGTGCTTGTAAGGCAGCAGTGGGGATTGCACTACATTGCAGCTGTCTATGGAGCCCGGCCCCAGGCCCCGGGCCTTTGAGATAGCATCAAACTCCTATAACTTCCTCTGAAGCGCACAAACAGTCAGTCAGGCAGTTTTGAAATGGAGCAGCTGCCAAATTCCTGCTTCCCATGTACCTGAATCCCTGCACTTTTCCACTCTCTGTCCATTCCTCTTCAGTCAGAGCTGCCTCCCTCGACTCTCTGCTTCTTTCTAAACCTTTAATGGTTTGTTATACCTTGTGTGGATCCTGGTAGCCTGCCTTTTATTTCCTCTTTCCTCTTCCAGACTCTAGAGTCTGTGCATGACTGCCTAACATCATCCCACTGTGCATTGCAGTCTCGGGAACGTACCCTGGCGTGGAGTTTTTTCACTGCTGGATCGCTCTGGATGGACCTCGGCTTTCATCCCCGGGAGGTTAATTAGAGCCGGGCTGAGGCAGGAGCCAGCGCTCCTGCTAAGCCTGGCTTGGACACTGACTGGGCTCAGAGAGATGAAATGGGGACAGGAGGAGTGCCACTCTCCGGATCCCAGTCTCCATGCTCATTACCATCGTCCTGACTGTGTCAGGTCACGCTTGGAGACCCAGAAACCAAGACACACTCAGGATATAGGCCATTAAAGCCTGGCCCCCTCCCTGGTACCTGTTATATAAGAGGGAACCAGAGCCTGGTGTTCTGGGTTACATATTTTGGGAGTTATGAGCTATAGGACTGAAAAAATACTGTATGGATGGCAGCCTGCCTCCATCGCATTTGGCAGACATGTTTTTAAATGCGTAATTTGTGGTCCTGCATTAAACCATGCGAAATCTAATTAGTTTTACACACACACACACACACACACACACACGTTTCATTTTTAAAAACACACTTTTTAATCCCCTCTCTTTACTGCAGTATTTAATTAACATCTCTGTATTGCTTCACCACACCCTCTCGCCTGCCAGTCATACGCTTGAGCTGTGTGTTGAGTTTCCACCAATAGCTGTTGGCCTCATTGTTTGCGTTTCAGAGCACAGATGCCGGACTGAACGCAGGGCCTGCACAAACTGCTGTCAGTATGTTGGTTTTAAATGTATGGGGACAGGAGCTGCTCTGTGTTACACTGACATGAAAGAGAACCTCTGGCCAAAAACAGGTTCTCTCATTCTCTCAGAGCCGGTGAAAGTGAACCGTATAGAACAGTGTGTTCTGTGTGTGTGTGTGAGAGTGTGTGCTTGTGTAGTTGTGTTTAGTACTGTGTGGGTGACCTACAACTGTTAACTTTTTCCTTTTTGAATACGTTTCACTCTGTCTCGCTGTCAAAGTCAAATGTTTATATCAGATATCTGAGTGTGAGGAAATATCTGTATTAATTACTGTTTTTTTGTCACAGTTTGTACTGAATTCATGAAAAACTTGCTATGTGCTGAGTGTGTATTTTTAACACATTTAAGACTCAGCAGTTTAAATATGTTGGACATCCGACTCGTTTCGTTTTGCTTATTGTGTAGCAGAAAATTAATCCATTCGCTTGTTTAGAGGATGAGCCCTCCTTACTTTAGCTGGTGCATTAATTAGCATTAGCATGCTGCTAAACCTCCACTGCAACAACGGTTTTAATGCGCTGCGTGTCACTGAGGGCGCATGCGGTCACGGAAAGAAAAGAGAGGGGGTGTGCCACCAGTCACTCAGCCCACCACAGGATTTACAGCTGGGAAGCATGAATGCGACCGTCCGCTCATGCGGGGCCAGTGAAAACGTTTCCCAAGACCACATGAAAACATGCGTCCGGTTTTCAGACATGACTCAGCAGTGACACGACTGACTTCATAACCTCCCTGAAGGCAATGGACCAAAGAAAGCCTCGATCTCTCCGCTCGTGTTGACCATCTCAAAGACACCACCTCGTTTTTACCATAAGTCCAAATTCCCCGACCGCCCTGACCCAACCCTGATAGTACCTCCGCTCCACCCGGATCTCTCCTTCTGCTCTAAAACCCTGTTCTTGCTCAAAGTTCTGAGCGTTGTCATAATGGATCTGTGTTACCATCTTGTCATGGCCTCTGTTCTCACACACATTTGTACTTTCTCTCTCTTCCTCTGCTTCTAATTTTCTGTTTGCGTGGTTTGTCTCAAACTGTTGTTCTGTTTTGTTCGCTTTGTTTTGTTTCTGCTCTGATTCAGCTTTTTCTGTCAGTTTTCTGCTCTCTCATGACCTCACGCGTGATTCCTGCCACATCGTCTTAAAAGGGCTCAAGGTACGACACGATTAAACTCATCTGTCTCTCCTGCAGGAAAGATTTTAATTTTTTACTCATCATAATTTGCGGTATTTCAGTGACCTTTTTTCTCATTCGGATGAGGGCGTTCAACAAATGTGGTTTTTGGTTGCGTTCCAACCCAAACTTTTCCAATAGGAGGCTTAACCACTGACACAAGCAATTTATTGACTGTCTCTGAAGATGAGCTGTATCATCTCACTGTTTTATAGGAAACATCTCTCCTTTGCTCTCCTATAAGAGAAATCACACTGCTGTGCGTCTGTCCATACGGATGAGTTATGCTTTGATTTATTCTCACTGGAAATGTTGCTTTTTAGGGTCTGTGGACTTTTAGAATAAAATTAGCTTCCCGTCCATGCAGTGTATCAGCTCTGCGTATCAGAAGGTTCTGAGGATGGCGCATAGCAGAAATGTCCTCATTAGATTTACTGTAAAGAAAATATAATTCTCTGTAACTATTTCAAAAACAATTTGCTAGTCAGAAGTAGCAAGAAAGTATTAAAAAAATGTATCTTTCATCAGTGGGTAATATGAATGAAAATTGTTAAAAACGACAAAAAGCAAATAAAAATGAATGCTTAATACAGTGGATCTTAACTAACTCAAATCTAGTATTTCCTGCTAAATATATTGATTTGCACAAAAAAACATCAAATAAAATAAATTGAAAGTACTATTTCATGTGATCTTTAAGGCCTAAGTGTTTTTACAGTCCTGCTAGGTTATTCGTAGCTTGAATAATTCAAAACACACTGTCAACTCCAAGAAGAGATTCTCATTCACCTTGTAGTTCTCACTTCATACTGCAGGGGGCGGTGTGATGGCCGAGCCACGGATTCACAGCCCCGAGGCCTCAGTTCAGGTCTCAGTTCAGCGCAGGCCAGAAACAGACATGGAAATTAATCAAGGAATAAATAACTCTCACAGCTGCCCCTGCTCCCTCTCATGTGAGATTGTGTTTGAGCCATCGTCAGCCTGGAACAGGCCCGGGTTTTATGATAAAACTTTAGAGAGACATAAAACTCCCTCCTCTGCTAATATTCCCAACCAGCTGAGAGCCAGACACAAGATCAGCACCCAAAACACAGTGAGATCCAAAAACCAGCCTGTTGAAATTGGCTTTATACTCACCGTTGTGAACAGGGCTGTTCGTTTGGCAGTCAAGGGCCGAGAGACGGATGAGGAGAAACTGAGAGAGAACAGGAGACGCTCGGCACACTGCTGTATTAAGCTTTTTTATTAGCCTTGTGTTTCTGCTCTGAGCATCTGGGTTGGACTGGATGACTTGGATGAGACGATAAGAAGCTTCTGAGCTCTGAAGCTGAGGACCCACAGTGATCTCATCACCCCACAGAGCACACACACATCAATAACACACAGATATCTCGCACACCTGTCAGTTACAAAACAGTACCCTGGTATTACCGTGTTTTAGACACTGCCTGATGGGAAGTACCATACACATACCATTTGTGTATATGAATATGGTAATCATAGTACTTGTGTATATGAATGTGGTACATCACAGTGCTGTGATGTATGTTTACAAGGGTGCTTTGATTATTGTATCAGGGTATTTACTGTAGTAGAGGCTGCATCTCTTTTCCGAGATGTTTTTGTCATCAAATTCCCATTTCCTTTCCTTATTTCACTTTTATGTGGTTGTTTTGCCTCTCCGCACCTTCTGCGTCCATTTGGAGGGTCATTTTATGCTTTCTGAACAGCAGTAGCTGTTCTTTCTGTATGTTTTCTTTCAGAATTTCTCTGACATTTTCTTGTGCTGTGATGGCGTTCACTGTTCTCTCTCTCTCTCTCTCTCTCTCCTGTCTGCTTTCATAGCATGAGGTGGCAAGTATAAAACACACTGTTTTCTCGCTTACCTTACCTCACACCTGACGGGCGTCTTTGTCTCCGCCCCTCTGACCCTGCCGCAGTCTGTTTGTCTTTTCTCCTCTTGCCCTGTTTTTATCACTCTTTATTTCCTGATCACACACAGATCCTCTTCTCCTCTCCAAGGTCCGTCTCTGACACAGATTCTGAGCGGGTTCAGTTTGAGGAAAATTCCTGTTATTAATTTCATAGACGGTACATCACAACGGATCGATCGTAAAAGCTCCGAGACCTCGCAGAGACTGAAGCTGGACTGTAGAGAATGTGGAAAGGATGTGCGTCTCAAACGCTTTGATGTGTACTCTTTCTCCCCTACCAGTGCACATTCCCAGTGTGAGTCAGGAAGTGCTGTTCTCATCACCCAGTGAAGGGCTCTGTTTTTCACACCTGAGGTGTCATAATTCAGTGCTGTGTTTTTATGACTCGACTAACATCTGAAGTTAGTTTGTACTCCCATGAGAAAACAAGCACTGCATGATCTCTCTCTCTCTCTCTCTCTCTCTCTTACACACACACACACCTTCAACAGAGGAGGCAACATCAGAGGAAAGTCTGAAACCCGTGTTTTTTACAGAACTCTGTTCTGATTCCACCTAACGGAATTAATTAATACATTAACTGCTTTGTCCTTGTTAACTAAACAAACGCTTAGGGTTCTGTATTTAGTGTGAAGGTGATGAGGACAAAAGCGTGTAAAGTTTGTTTAAAACGTTCGTTTTGGTTTTTAGTTCTTTTCATTTAGTTTTGTCCACATCAGGTTCTAGTATGAAGAAAGAACCGGTTCTGAACAGGAACCGTCTTTTGAGCGGTCTGTAAACTGTAGGTGCTGTGATATGGGCGTGCAGATGTAGCTTTTTATGTGTGTGAATAGATTTTTGTCTGTGTGCCAGGCTGTTAGTCAGACATTTTAAATCTCTTAATTATATTTTAATGAGTGACTTAACTCTGCAGCTTAGTGAGTTTAGCTCTAGGCGGCTCTTACTAAATACTTTTACAGTAAAACTGCTTGAGCGCGCTGTAAATTCATTCGAATCCATTCGTTCCAGATGATGTTTGGTCACTGGGGACTGAGTCAGTTCACACATCTCCCCTGAAGCCAGAGTGACACCATATCACACATCCTGGACTGATTAGTTCACCTGCTCTGCTGTTAATGTGTGTGTGTGTGTGTTTTGTGTGCTGTTGAATAAAAGTATGGTGTAGTTCTCACGGTTTGATCTTTGCCCCTCTTCCCTTTCATTGGCTGCTTGATTTTGATTGACAGCCTTGTTGCCCCGCCCCACTGCAGAGTTTAGCCAATGCTGGCAGTGGTTATGTATTCAGACAACGTTTGTTGTCCGTGGTTGTATGTATGACCCAGCCAGCTCTGCTCAGTCTGAGTTAATGGTATGAGATGACAGAGATAAAATAGAGGGATAGGAAAGTGGATGGTAATAAATTTGGTTTGCGTGCTTGTTTGCTGGGCTTGGCTCAGTTGTAGTACATTAAGCCGATGACTTATGAGGACAGCTGGACCACTCATTTGAGTGCTTACCCAGCTCTGCAGTACCTCCAGCCTCTGGAGGGCAGCACTGCTGGAGGGGTGCACACATACACGTGGCAGTGAAGTTTGAGCCTTTTGTGAATTGTTTGCCGTCTCTTATTACTAACCATACATGAATTGTTTGTAACTGCTTGACTGACACAGTTATGTTTCTGTATGTATCTGTAGGCTTCTCTTTTTGTTCCTTTTTAGGACAAAAGGTTAAAACTGTAATGTGTATGATTTTTGTGTATTTACCTTTAAAAAAAAACTGTCGTTTTGCACATCCCCAGTCTTTGAAAGGATTTCAGTCTTTGGGTTCTGTTGAAAAATCAAAACAGAATCTAAAAGACTGAGCAGTGAAGATTATACAGAGCCGCAGGAAACAGATGAAGGAGACTGCACAGATCGCAGCCCGAGGGCCGCGCTGTTTCCTGCGAGCGGAGAGATTTTCCCGGGTTGAACCGCAGCGGTCGAGGAGGCTGTGAGAATCTCTTTGAGCCAAGTCACTAAACCTTGTGTTCCATAGAATCCATAAACCTGCCATGTCGTTTGATTTATCCTCCTCATTCACTCGCTCCTGTTACTTTGAGTTATAAACATTGTGTGGAAATGAAGGGAGAGAGAGAAAGAAAAATCACAGTTAGAAATGGAGATCGTCCACCTTTTCACAAACAAAATGTATCGCAATCACTTCGTGGACGTGATATATGATAACGCTCATTACAGAGTCATGTGGTTTTTATACTGTTACTGTATCTACACTAACAAACTGGCGTACAGGCGCGCTCCCCTGCTTAACATCCAGCGATCTGCCACACTGATTGACTGTAACGATCTCTGAAACTTTATTTACCTCAAATGAAAGATATATTCTGAGCTAAACGCAACTTGAGCTCTGCTGACATCATCTGTGGAAAGTAGTTCTGAAAAAATTATGGAAAATCTTTGAAAAACAGAAAAAAGTGTAAAGTGACACGCTTACAGTGGAAATTTATTTGCCGTTTAAAAGCAGAAATTTAATGTTCATGTTCTGTCAGGCCAGTATAATGTAAAAATATTTTCATATTATGTTAATCGCACTGTTCTATTGTTGTCTGTTTATTGTAAAACAATTTTCATTCATTTGTAGTCAAATGTATAGAAAAACGGGGGGTTTGTGGGTTTTTGTAAAATATCAAACAATAACTGCCATCAAACAAGTTTCCCAAATGAAGAAATCTTTTATTTAACTCTGACAGACAGTCCTGTGGCTTTACCGTTCTGTCAGTTTGGTCTTCTCCTCCTCTATAGCTCTCAACTCCTTTTTGAATCCTTCTCTTTGACATTATCACTGTTTTGTGGGTTTCTGGTATCTTTGTTTTTGTCTATTTTTGGACGCTCCTTCTGTACTATCAGTTTTCCGCGGGCAGATCCGTTCGTGTCCCTCTGTGCTTCTCCTCCTCAGCCTGCTGTGTCCTCACAGGAGTTTATTTGTTGGCTTGCGTCCTCGTCAGACGTGTTATTATAGGATTGCGCTTTTGTCCCTCTCTTTTATTTTTTTCACTAACACAAACATGTTTGTTTTCTCGTGTACAGATGGAGGAGCTGTTGGCAGCCATGGAGAAGGTGAAGCAGGAGATGGAGTCCATGAAAGCCAAGCTGTCGTCCACGCAGCAGTCGCTGGCGGAGAAGGAGGCCCACCTGAGCACGCTGAGGGTGGAGCGCAGGAAACACCTAGAGGAGGTGCTGGAGATGAAGTAAGAACTTCAAAGAAGCTCTTCACCCTTCTCGAGCTGAGATTCAGTTTGCTCTCTGTTTAACTGGATTTCTCCAATTCACAGTTGTTTTAAAAAGCGTATGATGGAAAACATGATTTTCCCGTCTGACTGCTGTAATATGTGGACATTAGCTACATATTTCAAAATGTCCCAGAGCTCCCTTCCCATGCCTGCTCTGACTGTTTATGGAAACTGCGGCAAAACATGATTTTTGTCACAACCTTGTTAACACACGACCACCTTCAATTACAATTACGTCTTGGCAAGGGTATCGCAGTTCATTCACATGAGATGAGGTTAGCTAATCCTAACTGATGTCATTTACATACAAGTTACTGGAGAAAAACAGCTGGTTTAATTCAAGAATCAGTGAGCAAGTGGAAGAATTGTTTTTTCTGTGTTGCTGCATTTCCTGTTGAAACAGGAAGTTTGACTATGATAGCATTAAGATGGTTT
>JAZGTJ010018457.1:0-11439 GCA_036877575.1 Botia almorhae | reverse complement strand
GTGTGTTGCGGTTGTAAACACGGACACCGGTAGCATCGATGTCCATGCGCCGTTGAATGTTTACAGAAACAAACAAAAAGCACCATTTTGTATCCGGAGCGGCTGCTGCGCACTACTGTCGCGCCGCCATCTTGGAGAAGATCAAGATGTTGTGAACTCATCATGCAGTCCTGGAAAGAAAGGCACAAGAGCAGAGCACAACAAGCATCCCAGCACAAGCCTTGGTACTGATTATCAGCTGCAAACGTTCCAAGGAGGGTGGAAGATTCTCTCTTTTATAAAAAAAAAATCACACACACCAATTCTTTTTGGCATTTTTTAAGCCAATTCTTACTGGTGTTTTCTGATAAGAAGCAATCACTCTGCTTGATAAGAAGCAGAGTGATTTGTCTCCCAAGGTCCAACCCCTACTGTCATTACATTGTCACAACATTGAGTAAGTGACAGAAAGGGAACCTTTATACTTTGCTGAAGGTTCTATGTTGTCATGGAGAGTGTGACTCATCATTGCCAAGCAACAGCAGACACCATGGGAGTACAACCTCCCAAGTGATTTGGATTAAATAGAAGAAAGCGGTGTGCCCGTTGTCACACTGTTGAAATTTTGTCGTCAGCTGGAAGTGATCGCCTCCCGATTCTCTATGCAGGACAAAACCCTGCATTTAAGTTATTATACTGTAATTACAGATATTTTAACAATGTACTATGTATTATGTATTTCTACTCTTGGAAAGCATGTGCATTACAAAACATAACATAACATAAAAGCAGCTGACAACCCTTTTCAATGTGGCATCAATTTTAACATTCTGTGGGTATAAAAAGCTGGTACTGTCAGTAAGTCATTCCAAGTTGATCATTCAAACAGCCATGAACACACAACATCACTTAACGGACGAGCAGCGCCACCTGGCCATGGGGCGCCTTCGGGTCGGTGGCAGGTAGTCAGATGTTACTCGTGAACTTGGTGTGTCTCAAAGTGTCATCAGCAGACTTGCATCAAGACACAGAACTACTGGCAGAGTTCATGACAGACCCAGAAGTGGAGCCCCACGAGTGACAGACCGCAACGATGACCGGTACCTAAGGACCTATGCACTCAGACATCGTTATGCAACTGTCACACAGCTGCGGGCCCGTTTACGAGATGTGAGGGGTACTAGGTTTTCCAGACAATCCATTCGTTCCAATCCAATCCATACATTATTAGTAATATCAAAGGGAATTTTTACTTATTTCATTAAAATTCAGAGCAAATAGGAAAGGCACTCATGTAAATAACAATATCCCTAACTTATTGTGAGTAGTGTATTCTGGTTTTCATAGTTTATAAAAATGTGTACTTATTGTGAAGAACCTGTTGTTATTCTGTGAACTTGTGAGGGACTGACTTTATCACTGACAAAATCACTGTGACACTAGCTGGTTAAAGTCATTGGATTAATGGAGTGAAGTATGTTCTAAGAAACGCTCATCACTTTGCTATTTTTTATATTTTTTTATGCTATTTTAGATTCTATTTTTAATGCAATGAGATTGATACGTTTATAATGTGACTTAAGATCTCAAAATACTTTAAGGGCCCACTGTCCTGAATAAATGCTACCCTCACCTTGTAGAGAAGTGCTTTGCCACTAAATTCTTGTCTTGTGTACTTGTCACTTCAGCGGAAAACAGTGCGTAAGATTTTTCTAGCAGTTGTTATTAATAATTGTTTCCAAAAATCATCTTGGTACATGTTTAAGTTTTTTTCCAAACAAAAATAAACATGAGAATATGTTAAAAATACAACTGCATACATAAAATAAATAGTTCACGCAGAAAGCAAAATTGTCATTTGTTTCTCACCCTCATGTCATTCCAAATACCAGTGACTTGATTGACACTGTGTAACTTACCTTTAGGGAAAATACTGTACATTGAAACCGTAGGCATAAATGTCATCTAACAGTTGGGGGGGTGGGGAGTTTGCAATAAACTTTACATTTTTAAGAGCAATTTTTGAAGGGGACACAAATAATACAGCCAAAATTGTACTTCTAAGGATGTGTACACAGAGGTGTGTCTTACTACCCTTATTAGTGTTGAATGGAGACTGTGCTGTTTTTCTTATTCTCAATTTCTCTCTGATTCATTGAAAATACTGACTAAACGGACCAAAAATATTCTTCAAAACCATTTAACAACACAAAGTGAAAGTTTAAATATGAGTTAGGTTCAAAGGTTCACCACGTGATCATATAATTGTTAAATTATCTTGTGTCCTCCAAATAGTACTTAAGGTTTCGTCTGGAAGAGGGGATGATTCTTAGTAGAGACTTAGTATTAGGAGACTTAGATATTTAACTGCAGTAAGCCCACTTATCTGCTACTTAACATCATATTGAGCAAAAACCACCACAATGGTACATCTACAATATTAGAATTTCAGTTCACACAAAGGCTTACTGCCGTGTTAGTTGTAATGAGTGCAACACCGCTATACATATTAGGGCAGCATCGCTATGTCAGGTTTGTGGACTGAAGGAACCCAAGTGCAGACAGCGATACACAAACAAAGCTTTATTAATAAACAAACTGAAACAACAAGCCGAACTAAGTCAAACCAACTGAACAAGTAAGCGACAAGAGGGCAACATAGAACTAAACAGATTCAAGTAGAAAACAACAAATAATCAGAAAATAAATATAAACAGGACTGGGAACGAATGAACATTGTATTAATAAATTTAACCAAGATGATAGACACTAAAAATACGCAATAAAATACAACAAAGGAGTAAGTGATAAAGATTAAATAAATAAACACAATAATCAAACAGGACTACAGACTAGACACCAGACATAAACTGACACGAGACAACCACAACGGATAGGACTCGGACGGTAACCAGACTGGGGAACACTCAAACACGGAACATAGACGGGAACAAGAACTATAACGGATACACGGACGCAACTAAGCCTAGACTATAAACAGAGATAGAAATGCGGATAACAATGAGTTTGAGCAGCGAGTGACGAAGACGAGCGACAAAGCTGAGAACTACTCGCGGCGAAGACAACACACTAAAGGAACACGAACCGGCACAAGATAGCAAACACTAGGGCAATAAATACAAACGGGAAACAATTAACTGACTAGCTAGACATTAACTGAAACAAGCGAACGAGTAAACAAGGAGTCGGGGTGATGACGCAAGACCGGGGAGCACATAGGTGTAAATACAACGGAGCCATGTGCTTTCACACACAACGCACACCCAGAGCGCGAGTCTAGACTCAATCAGAACCGAACTAAAACGGGATCAGTCTAAGCCCCGCGCTCTGACACGTAACATAGACTGTGTCAGGATCCTGGCAAAACGCAATCTCTAAGACTAGGCAGAAAGCCAGGATCCTGACACGCTATCTTAAGAGGATCATGCTTGCTGCTTTGTCTGAAACTTTTCAATGTAACAGGCAGCGCAATCCTCCTAATATGGTATTGAAAAATGTCTGAAATATTTCCAAGGGTCACACTTTACTCATTTACTTTTTTAGTTTATAAATACATTTACAATCATTTTCTATCTGGAAAAAAGTATACTATAAACCTCATCAGTACCTTTTATTGTATATAACTACAGACTTTCCACCTTAAACAATTGCAGAGGTATGAGAAAAGGTTAGATAATGTACACAATTAGAGCTATGAAAAACTGAACTGAAGTAGTGTGTTAAATGTAGCATGCAGTAAAATCTTTTGTAGACCTCAAGTATTACCTTCAAAAGAATAAGACTGTTTTATTGTTAACTTTAATATGTTTTTTAAATGTACATATGTTGTACATTTGACAAAATGTATGTATGTTCCAAAACATAAATCCTCATGACTTTAGAACCCTAAGCTGCTTTAATATAATACACACAGGCAGATAAAGAGCTGTATTACAGACAGCAGGAAAAACATCAGATACAGAGAAATAAAAACAAAAAACGTAAAAATTTACATTGAATATCATTTAAACTAATCCTTTAAGCAACACACATTAAAAATTCTCAGATATATGACCTTTACGCAGTAGCGCAGTTGAACAAGTAGAGATAATGAGAAAAAAAGAAAAACAATATAGAAAATAATGATAATTTTAATAGTTAATAATTACATTAATAAACGTGTTATGATTACCTAAAACACACCAAAACATCTTGACAAGTAGCCTATTGGCTTTCATTTTACTTTTAAGTTGCAAATTCTAAATAACTAGGTTGATGTTTGCCTGTGCAAAACCTATTGCCACAATGGTAGCATTTTTAGACTTGTTAACTCAGCTTACTTTATTACTTTAGAAGGACTATCACACCATATTTACCAAGTTAATCCATTCCATTTGATTTTCAGACAAATTTGTAAAAGAAGGTAGGTTTGGTCTTACTTTCTGGCATAAAATTCTACAAAACTCTTTAAAATTCTAAAAAATACTTCCCCTTTTTCCCATATTGTCATATAAATTTTAACCGAAATTCTTAATCTTGACACACATGTTTGCACACAGATTTACCAAGGCAAATTAAAAGCAAAGCTGCCTTTTATTCAAAGCGGTTGTTAATGCCAATGCTGTGCTAATTACAAAGCCACCATGATTGAGGCTTGTGAAAACACTACGTGCTACAAAGGATGAGATGCAAAACACCCTGTTCTTGGCCCAGCTCTGAGTGGGCTACAGTCACACTTTTCCCAAATGCCTTGCAGCTGCTCCTATTGTCCCCTCTGAAGAGGTCTAGTGGACCCCATGCTCATCTGAACACCCCTCCTGCTATCTGACAGCCCTTAAATGAGCTCACTGTGACACCTGCGCAGGAACAATGAACACACTTATTTTATGCCACATGACCGTAGAATGTTACCAGTGTTGGATTCCAATGCACATGCAAACATGGGTCAAGTATGTATGCATGTGCATTGGAATCCAAGTTTGATTCCAAGTTGCCCTGGAATTACAGTATTTGTTAAGAAAATTAAAGGCACTGTGGCCTAGATCAGTTTTCAACTGGTGGGGTGTTAAGAGGGCCCCATAATAAACATGCCCGTTTGGAAGAGATATTCCATTTATTTTGTTGTTGCACATTGTACCTTAAAATTCAAATTTTTTTAACCTCAATTTTCACTTGGTAATATGGCAGTTTTAATATTGCTGCAGTATAAAATCCTTTTATTCCATGTTTGCACTTTCATTTTCAAATGTTTCTGACCTGTGCTGCTTTTTTTAGAACTGTATTCATGAACACGTCATATTTTATTTCTCCAATTCATTTTAGTTTTGGTGGTCATATAGTGCAATTTCATGTTTTCCTTTAATGTTATACATGCACAAACAGCTGCATAAAATCTGCAAAGTTACAAAGCTCAAAGTCTCCCACAAAATTATTTATTTTAACCATAATACTTATCCAGACCTGGCGAAAACAGTTCAGTCCACTCCTCCCCAAAATGTCAGTGTGGAAAAATTTGAATAATGCCACCCAAATGTATACGCAAAGAAGGCCTGGCTTCAGTTATTGCAGTTGTGTTGCTGTTTATGACAAGACCAAAGATAAGACTAATGACGCTGTGGGTAGTCACTTAATTATTGCCAGAAGCTAGAGTTTTCCACTGATAAGCCAGTGTTGCCTACTGAGGAGTAAACTACGGATTTTCCAAACTCCATGGACGACTTACTCTTCTCAGCAGGCAACTGACTTTACTCACTCCGTGGACAACGTATTCAGCAGACGATTTGTTCTTCTCAGCAGGCAGCTCTGCTAGAACAATCTGGCGTCTCTGAATTAGACTATGCAAGTTTGTTTTATTATTTTTGGCAGTGTAGAATAACGCATACTGTTTATCGTTCTTTACAATTAAAAGGGCAAATGGATTTATTTTTACCAACAGTATGCTCCGTTCTCCTATAACTGGAGGCCAAAGGACTACAAACATGGATGCACTATGTGTTTGTTTCTTGGCTCGAACTAATGTGGTAAAACTGACGACATTATTGTCAGTGTAAATATTGACGGAGCAAGTACAAGTCTGAACAGAAACAAACCCAGTAGTTATCTTGCTGGAGTGGTCTCTGCTTTGTTTGTGGCTTTTCTCCAGCTCTTTGTTCGTGTACTTTGTAGGTTTTAATGTCCCAGAAGTACATAAATTGCACATAAGATCACATGTATGAAAATAAGTTTATCGGTTGGAATCAGGTATCACAAATATAAAAAATAGCATACAAAATATATTACTTTAGTCAATAAATAGTCACACGTATTAAAACAATCTGGTAAAATCCTCTCGTGTTAATAGTGCTTATAAGAGGATTGACAGTACACAGTACAGACACATGAGGTATTCTGTGTTTAAAGAAAAACAAACATTTGTTTCTGAAAGGCTCAGGAATAATGATTTTAAATGACACTGTCTTAAGGCAGAGCTCATCTACAAAGATGTATGAATTACATTCATTGTTCAAGCTGATTAAAAACTAAATACAGGAATACTTATCAAAATTAGCACCTTAAAGTCTAATGATTTTCTGCCATGAATGTGGAAAAGCAAAAAACAATACCTGAGAAACCTGTAAGACATGGGGCTTCTAACAAATAAAAACAAAACAACTACATACAACATACATATATCAATTTCAACCATGTAAAACACACACACACACACAAAAAGACTGTGGAGGATTTTGATGGACAAAACAGCTGAGTGCTTTCGCTCAGTAATAGTTACTCCAAAATTTAAAATGAACACCCTGATCCTTACGTTTCATGAAATATAGACCCCTGGGCTAAAATGTTACATGCTAAAAACATCTGGAGGCACTAGTTTTCCAAAATATAGCAGTATTTACATAGCAATCGTGGAATAATTGTAGCAACAAAGGAAACAAAAGGATCCAGTTTTAATACTGGAAAGATCACCCCAGGGATCATATAGTCATAAAATAAAACTCTCCCCAGACAAAGGGAAAGAAAACATAGTACAGCACATTTCAGAAGAACATATCAGCAGGACGGTGAGGTAGTGATGGGACTTTTCAGGAAGGAAAGAGGTCTGGGTGCATTGTGGACCGTGATGGAAACCGGGAAGTTGAACACTGTTGTACCTTTGCCAATGGCAGAGCTTGCTGCCTCTGAGGAGCAAGTGGAGGAGGCAAGCACCTGGGATTCAAACTGCAAGAGCTGTCCCATGAAGCTGAAGTTGGGTGAGATGATGCTGCGCCGCTCTTTGACGAACTCAAAGGCCTCTTCCAGCTTTACACGTTTTGTACGCATCAGGTAAGCCAAACAGATGGTGGCGGAGCGTGAGATCCCGGCTTGGCAGTGAACAAAGACACGTCCACCTTTATTCCGTACCGAGTCTGTGTAAAAAGAAAAGGGCGTATTGGTTAAAACTTCAAAGTTCTTTCATCCCATCAAGGACTTTAAAGAAGTTTTCATTCAGAGAGGTTATTAACAGTATTGGTTAATAACTCCAGTATTGATTTCCTAATCACATATTTAATTGCAAATTTTATTGCACAGTGTTGCTAATGAAGGGAGCCTCAAACGAGAAAAGTTAAATCAGGCAGGGGTTTGAGAAAGAGAGGAAACAACCCCCTAACTGGTCTAAATACCAAATGGGGGGGGGGTTGTGGCACCCCCGCTTAAAGCACCAATCTGATAGAAGGGCAGCTAGAGACGCTACCTTTTGTTCAGGCCAAACAAAAGAAGCCAAGTATTCAAGTGAAGCCAGTTGCTCCGTGAAAAGAATCAGGCCACAGCTTGGTGTTATTTGAAAATGGGGGACCTCTTTAAACATGATGATGTAAGCCTTCATGACTGTCAGGCTTGAGCTGTAAAGCTGGTGTTTTGGAGGGAGCGTTTAAAAATTCCATTCAGGCCTCACTTGCATGGGGGTTGGGCTGCAGGTTAGCTTGCCTGCCAAAGGCCCTCATACGATTACATCTGCTCCCCGTTTCAAAACAAAGGATCAAATTAAAGCTTCAAAAATTGATACTCACTGATAAATTCAATGGCTTCGTTGAACCAGGAACTGATATTGGCTTTGTGGTTGTCCTCCACAGGAATAGTCTTGTATTGGTAGTGGTCTTCAAAGTAATTGGGACAGTTGGAAGACACATTTATGAGGGCCGTGATTCCCATCATGTCTAGCATGTCTTTTCTGGAGGCGTGATAGGCACTGCCTAAATATAGGAATGGCAAGATTTCTACAGGTCCACCCTGAAAGTGAAAGAAAGGCATATTAAATTTGTCAACTGCATATTTTTTCTATACTGGCATTTTATTAATTAATGAATTAAATAGTGTGACTTAGAGCAGAACCCCATTTTTGAAGCATATGCAGATGTTGTAGAACTGACCTGATCGTGTAGAGGGGTTGTACATGAATTACAGGAGTACTCAGTGTTGGGAGGACAGCCATAGCTCAGAGGTAAACTCAAATCTCGTGGGGAAACTGGCTTGGTACACATTTCAGGAAACTCTGAGGAAAATGTGTCAAATCCACCTATAAACAATTAAAACAGAAGTCATTACTTTTAGTACCAGTGAAGTCATTCGCAATGTATTAAAGTTATTAAATATAATCGTTTACAATATTTGAGCAGTTTGTTTTTGTTTCATATGGTTACTACGGGTTACTATTATTATCAAATAAGTTTATAAATAAGTTTTATTTTCACTTTCGTACCTTTAAGAAAGAAAATACTTGCTCCACATGGAGTACGACACAATGCGTTCACAGCAAGGATCAACGTTTCATCTTTCTTCACTTCTTCCATATCTTGACTACAGTCATCTAGGAACACGACACTCTGGTATTCCCCGGACAAAAGCCTGTTCCTCGTATCCGCATTCGGCACAATGTGCTCCAGTCCCAGACCTCCTCTGGCCCTCCGGCGCACTATAGCACTGAGGCGCACGTTTGTGGAGCCCGAAATATGAGCCGAGCTAAAGGAAAAGAAAGAGCGACAGTCCAGAACCAGACAGCCTGAATCATCGCCGTTCAGGAGATCCCGAAGCGAGGCAGTGTCGATGGTGGATATGTCCATAACGACCATAGTAGAGAACGATAGATCTAAAAACATAGAGCTATACAGAGGACCTTACGAATCCACGGGCTGTTCAAGTTCGCGTCTTTACTCTGATCGTTACGTCCTTTGTTCGCTTAGTAGCCAGATTCAATGACAGTCCGCGATCTTCAGTTCGATTTGGTTTTCAAAATGAAACTTACAATGTATCTTCTTGTTCGTCGTCTACTGTTGATTGACGCTTAGTGTCGAATATATAGTGACCTCGCCCGTCGAGATACCAGACGTCACCGTCCCCGCCCCCTTTCGACTCCCATAAAACTTCATATGTTGTTAATACAGGAAGGAGTACATCGTGTGCAACACCACCAGAGCAAAGGCAAACCATATAAGTTAATAACTGTTGAAACGTGCTGTCTGGTAAATTTCCATCCGCCTGAAAAACAAAACAGGTTTGAGTGTATGGGACAATAGCATGGTAAATCTATATTTGTTTAAGACAATCAACATGGTTTTACATTTTTGAACTAACATTTTTGTCATGTCCTTTATATGACAAAGTTGACATTTTTCGATTGTCATTGTTAGTAACTGTAAACAAAAGGGTCTGTGTATATATATGTTTCTTGTAATGCTAGTTAATGTTGGCGCATTCATCATAGACGAGAATTATGTGTTGCCATGGAGGGAACTATGGTGCAGTGTGTTGTTTTTACAAAAAACAAAACAACATATGTAGGTCATGACATCAGCATGGCATTTCTGAAACTTGAGTCATGACTGACAGGACAGTGGAGGATTGCTGTCTGAATCATTTCTGGTCTTGACTGACACAACAGAAGATGAAACAAAAGTGGGAACAGGGAGTGGAAATGGATTTTACTGTTAAAACACTGACAAGTCAGAAAGGCAAGCCACAAGTGTAATGCCCTACAGAGAACACTGTGTAACCACATTTACATGTTTAAAAGTGGAACTGTACATTTAACAACTTGAAAATCTTTCCTGATATAGTAAACAAACAATTATTTTAAACTTTATACTCTTAAAGTGTCTATATAATTATAAAAGATTGTGGGTCTCCCTGGTTAAAGAGCCCAGGACAACCCACTGATGATGAAAAAAAAACAGAACACAAATTAAAAAGTAAGAACGTTGCAGGATTTAGAAATCAAAAAATAAATAATGATGCATAAAAAAATAAATAAAACAATAAAAAATCTCAAAATCAATATCCTCATTGTAAGACATTTAAAATAACTAAAACATACATTACTTACACTTGCATGTACCGTCCATTAGAATGGGAAGGGAAAGCGTGTGATGAATGAGGCGTTTCCTTGGTGTAGGACATAGCATTAGAATATACTACTTTCAACACATGCAGCACATTTTCGGACAGAGGTGTCTCAGCTGTTGAGTCTGGGAAATACTCTGTATGAGCAGTCTCCCTGTTTATTTATTGTTGGTTTTTCGTGTATGATCTGGATTGTTTACATCACTGATTGTTTGCTGTCTGCACTCTTGTTTGGATTGTCTACTCATTCTTTGATTGTTTGCTGCCTGCCTCGACCTCTGTGCTGTTTTATGACTATTGATTGTTTGCTGCCTGCCTTGACCCACGCCCGTTTAACGACTACTCTTTGTTTTGCCTTCGCTAAGTGTGTTTGCTGATACTGATTGTGCCTGTCGACCATTCTAATAAATTATTCTGCAAATGGATCCGACTCAGTCTGACTCTTCGTTACAGAAGACTTCGCCAACACAGGATCCAGTAGCACTCGTGCAGCTGTCCTCGGAACTAACCGTTCAAGCATCACAACTCACATTACACCAACACCAACTAAACCAACTCACCACACTCACCAAGGATTTGGTTAAAGCCATGCAGGGAATTCGACTAGCACCGCAAGATCCAACCTAACCCGCTCCAATGCCGCCGTTTACTTCACCATCCGGTTCAACAGCTACGGCAAGCCCTAGACTCATTTTCTCAGAAAAGTTTGATTGGACACCCGCAAAGTAGGATTGCATTTGTTTGTTCACTTCCCACCGGGAGGGCACTAGACTGGGCAACGGCGGTTTGGAGGTTGGATGGCTCAGTTTTTCCCACCTTCGACATCTTCCTTCAACGCTTTCGTGACATATTTGAGCACTCGACAGGTGGTATTAGCCCCGGTGAACAGCTGTTAACCCTCACCCAGGGAAAACAATCTGCCTCAGAATTTGCACCAACTTTTCATACCCTAGCAGCCCAGACCAATTGTGTTGAGGACACCCTGAAACGGCTTTTCTGTAGGGGCCTTAACCCTTAGCTCCAGTCAGAGCTCGCCTGTAGAGACGAACCTCGGTGAGCTCATTGACTTAACTATACAAATAAATAATCTCC
>JAZGTJ010018456.1:251-11439 GCA_036877575.1 Botia almorhae | reverse complement strand
AATTTACTTAAATATTTTTGATCGTATATTTTGTCCATTAATCTTAAAAATGAGTAAAGCTTATAATTTTATTGTGTTTTCAGCATTCATAAAGGGTTTTTAATGTTTTTAAGGTTCTTTAGGTTTCTAATGTCTCCATTTCTCAAAACCAAGGGTCTCAAACCAAAGGTTTAAACCGAGATTAAATGTTGAGTGACTGGGGTCCGGATGGACTCTGGTGAGGAAGTAAAATATCCTCACAGTGTTTTAAATACTTAAATTTTTTGGTGAAGATTAGAAATCTTCAAAAGGGGGAAAATGTGGGGAAATTTAATCATGTAATCATATAATTCTTTGATCATGTATTTTCTTATTGTCTGTTTATAGCATTCTTATACTTATAGGTTGATGTTCAAAATATACTCTCTCCTGGAAACAACCCTTAACATGGTTAAACTAGATGAAGACATAACTGGACATTTTGTCCCTAGACATTTTGTCTCAGTACATAGGTGGGTGTCAATCTTACATCAGTTAATCGTATGCACAATATGCTAGGCCAAGGATTTTTGCTTTTCTTATCTAGTGGTTCTGTGTGAAATACAGAGTAGTTGGGTCTAACTATTTTAATTATGTCTTACGAGAAAAAAAAACAAGGCCACTTGGGTGCCTGGGATATTGGAGGTGTTCAGGGGTGTTTCCTGTTTTTCCTAATTTGGTGTAATTTCCTGTTTTATTTACTGGGAACAGGATAAAATAGCATCTTGGGCAGACAGTAATGCGCATTTCTTTGCATGCAACTGATGTGACAGTGTTACTGTTTTGCTGTGCAGTAACTCTTTAATAAACTTTTTTTATTAAACTTTTACTCCGCTCAATTTTGTCCCTTTTTCCACCACAATATGAGTAAAGACAATACACAACAGTGAAATAATCAAGTACATTGACTACAAACTTGCTATTATACTCACAAATCACTTATCAAAGAACATATACACATAGCGTTTCAACAGCAATGCTAAGTCAAATTCTGTTACTGCACATGGCTAATTAACACATTAGATGCTAAACAGCTTATAATACAAACAACTTGCAAGTCAACATAGCGTTCTTAAGCAGTCTGTAGTTACTAGAGAAATCTAAAGTCTTTGCTCTACCAGTAGCGTCTTAAAGTTGAACACCACAAATTAATCCAAACTTGATTACATCCATGCAGGTTAAACAATCTTTCTTCGTTGGTTTTGCAGCCAGCAACACCAACTTGGGTAGGAACAGTGTATGCAAGTTACAAGTGGAGTTTATTGTCATTTCAGCCATATACAAGTACATAGTGAAATGAGAGTTTCTCCAGACCAAGGTGCTACATAAAACAAACACTAAACATCACAGACATACAGGGCTACATAAATTAAACAAAGTATATACATAAAGTGCACCAGTGCAAAGACGTGCAGACAGCACAAGACAGTGGTAACAAATGTAAACATAAGTGTTAATGTAAACATGGGTAGTATAGTTTTGGCAGCCAGATGTGCAAAAACACAGTGCAAAAGAGAAGGGTGGGGAATGTCCAGTTGACACCACCCACTACGGTTGTGTCATCTGCGAACTTGACGATGTGATCTGAGCTGTGCATTGCTGCACAAGTTGTGAGTCAGCAGAGTGAACAGCAATGGGCTGAGCACACAACCCTGGGGGCTTCAGTGCTCAGTGTGGTGGTGTCGGAGGTGCTGTTCCTGATCCGGACTGTCTGAGGTCTCCCAGTCAGGAAGTCCAGAATCCAGTTGCAGAGGGAGGTGTTCAGGCTCAGCAGGTTTAGCTTTCCAATCAGATGCTGGGGGATGATTGTGTTGAAAGCTGAATTGAAGTCTATGAACAGCATTTGAACATATGTGTCCTTATTGTCAAGGTGTGTGGGCCAGGTGGAGGGTGGTGGTGATGATGTCATCTGTGAGCGGTTAGGGCGAGGGTCCAGAGAGGGGGGTCTTTATGTGCCTCATGACGAGCCTCTCGAAGCACTTCATGATGATGGGTGTGAGTGCAACGGGACGGTAATCATTGAGGCATGACACAGGCTTTGAAGCACGTCGGCACAACGGTGGTGCTCAGGGAGGTGTTCAAGATGTCTGTGAAAACATCTGCCAGCTGGTCTGTGCATCCTCTGAGCACCCTGCCAGGAATGTTGTCTGGGCCAGCAGCCTTCCGTGGGTTGACTCTATGTAGCGTCTTCCTCACATTGACTGTGGTTAGACAAAGCACCTGATCATTAAGAGGAGGGGTGGTCTTCCTCGCCGTCACACCATTCTGTGCCTCGAACCGAGCGTAGAAGTTGTTTAGCACATCTGGGAGGGAGGCATCACTGTCACAGGCAGGTGATGTTGTCCTGTAGTTGGTTATGGCCTGGATGCCCTGCCACATGCGCCGTGTGTCTTTGCTGGTCTCGAAACGGTTGTGGATTTTCTGAGCGTGTGTGCGCTTTACCTTCCTGATACGACTGGACAGTTTGGCCCTCGCTGTTCTTAGGGCCGCTCTGTTGCCTGCTCTGAAAGCAGAGTCTCCAGTCCTCAATAGCGCATGCACCCCTGCAGTCATCCACGGTTTCTGGTTGGAGCGTGTGGTGATGGTCTTGGAGACTGTGACGTCATCAATGCACTTGCTGATGTAGCAGGTCACTGATGTTGCGTATTCCTCCAGGTTGGTGAAGTCGCCGTCAGTTGCTGCTTCCCTGAACATGTGCCAGTCAGTGTGTTCAAAACAGTCCTAAAGAGCAGAGATGGCTCCTGCTGGCCAGGTTTTCACCTGCTTCAGAACTGTATGCTGGGATTAGCATAACAGATATGTGGTCTGAGTAGCTGAGGTGGGGGTGGGGCTCCGCACGGTACGCGCCTGGGATGTTTGTGTAAATACCCCTCATACAGTTCATAGAGTGCGTCTTTTACATTTGCGCTGGGCGGAATGTATAATGAGAACAGTTGTAAACTGGACATTCCCCACCCTTCTCTTTTACATTTGCGCTGGGCGGAATGGATAATGAGAACAGTTGTAAATACCTGTGGTAAAAAAAAGGTCTGTATCTAAGAGTCACAAACTCCACCAGCAATGAGCAGTAACTAGAGACTAGCACTGAGTTCTTGCACCATTCCGTGTTGATGTAAACACACAATCCATTACTGCACAGAGCTGTGTTTCTGTCAGCACGGAACAAAGCCAGCCCGTCTAGCTTAATGGCGGCATCTGGAACTCTGTCGCTGAGCCACGTCTCTGTGAAAACAAAGACGCAGCAGTCTTTGAACTCATGCTGCGTTGTTTGCTGGAGTCGGATATAATCCAAATAATATAAAAATAATATTTTGTCAGGCGTGTCCCTAAATGATGCACCCAAAATTTTGTTATGGACCTGTTCACTAAAGTCCATGTGATGTTAGAGACACAGTAGTAGCATTTTCTATCACAGACTTGGACTTTCACTTTGCTTTTTCATATTTTAAAACCACCATTTAACAAAAGTTTCTGCAAAGACATTTTTTACCGAAAATGATTATCCAGGCCTTACACGGTAAACAAATCAGGTACGTATTTGTATTTAGACCACTCATTAACAAAAGTAATCAGTATTTTGAGGATGTCTTTTTGTAGCTTTAAATAATTTTGAATTTCATAAGTTAACACAATGCAGTCCAAAACATAGCAGTGTTTCTACGTTTTGTTCCCTACTTAGTCACAGCAGTGTGATGTTATCGCTGCAATTAGTAACATTATGTCTCTGTCATCATCTCTGTTTCTACCATTCCTCAGTGCCTGTCATTTGTCACAGAATCAAACCCAACAGTTTATAATTCAATACAAAATTATAAATTTTGTATTGCAGCTGGTAGGTCGTGGGTTCGATTCCCAGGGAGCACATGAGCTAATAAAATGATCTAACTACAGTCTTAAAAACTCTATTTCACTATTTATCTCTTATTTTCTTTTCATAATGCAATGTTCAGATTTTTTTTAATATTATTGCAAATCCCTTAAACTCCTGTTTTGTAAATGTAAAAATTTTTTAAGCACCATCTCCATGTAAACTGGAATTGCATATCTACGATACATGTCATCTATCATGTTGACTAAATGTTGCACAGTCTCAGAATAAAGTGCATACTGCTTAAGTAGGCTGTCTCATATGCCTTCTTATAAACCACAGAGATGGGTATGAGCCCTTGCATGCAGTTGTTGCCTACTGGTTAGTGAACCAGGCTGGTAATCATAATATTGATGGTTTGATTCCAGTTCCAGTGTATTGAGTAAGGCGCCTAACCCGATTGCTCCCTGGGTGCAGCAGTGCTGCCCACTGCTCTGGGGAAGGGGTGTGTGTTCACTTCCTACCAGTGATGGATTAAATTTAGAAGTCATGTTTTGGGTATTGGGTTACCATACCTTACAAATGTCACTTTCACTTTTCTGATGCACATCCATTTCTTCAAATGGTTTAGATGTGTTGTAGTTATCATCAGTTCAGTCAACTTTATATTTATAAACCAAATATAATTGTATTATCCCTCAATTGTTCTTTTCATTATATGTAAAGCATGTAAAACAATGCAACATTGTAAAAATGCACTATATAAATACATTTGAAATTGAACAGTAAATATTTTGAACATGCAACAACACATTTAAAGCCAATAATTAGGTATAACCTGCGTTAATGAAAGAAAGTGTCTTAAAATTAAACAGATGACGAACAATACGCCATATTACACCTTGTCATTATTTATTTATAAAACTAGCCCAAAATGGAAAAAAAATGTGAGAAAAAAATTAAACATTCCCTTACTGCTTACATAGGAAAAGTATATGCAAGGTGCTGCTAATCAAATGATCTTGAATAAGTACGGCTTCTTCTCGGAAGGAATGCTAGGAAAAAGCCTCTTTCTGTAAAAAGGACATGGCGGAACAGTTAAGGATTGTAAAGCTGAATCTGAATGAACCACAGGACTTTTGGCACAATGTCCTTTAGACAAATGAAACCAAAAAGATGATGTTTGGGCACTTCTGTTTTTCTTTGAAATTTAACGTCTGTGTGAACCGGAACTTCCTTGTTTTGATGTAATCCAAAGTAAAACTGTAAAATGGAGGTGTTGCTTTTTCCATTGGGATTTGATTGGTTCTAGAAATGTAGATGTTTCAAGGCTGGCAGCGGAGTGACCTTTGGAGGGGAGTGGATAACGGCTCTGGTTCTGCCACAGCTGCAATTGGGGGTTACATGCTTTGCTCAAGGACACTTCAGCTGCTGACTCCAGGCACTGGAATCGAACCAGCAACCTTCTGATTATAAGCTTAATTATAAGGCACAACTGACCCTATTGTTGTAGATATAAATATAAAAATAAATGTTGAAGAGGGTTGAGGTTAAACTGCAACTATCTCACGCTATGCCTGTAAACAATTTTTTTTTTCCAGTTTTGATAGCACATTGGCTGGCTGTAATACACTGATTTAATCAAAGACTTTTCCTCATACAACACTCAAGCAGTTTCAGATATAAGGAAAAAAATTGTGTGTTTAAAATGCTGCAGAAAACCTTTTGCACTTGACATTGAATCCAGATACCAACAAATCATAGGAAAAATTAAAACAGATTCAATAAAGGATTTGTAAAACAATGTAAGTACCAATTTATCCACATTAAAGAACTGAAGCTTCCCAAGTAAATATATTAGTTTTTCTGCTTTTGAAACTAACAAAATTTGTATTTTCACCCAGTTTAACTCATCTTGTACAAATGTACTTACATAAACTAACATGATTGACTTCTTTGCCTGTGATAACCAGTAACTCAAAATTCATATAAAAAAATCAAAATTCAAAATAGGCCCATGCTTCGTTTTAGCAGACTTGGCACCATTTAATAATATGCCTGCCTGCATATTCCCTTCTGCACCTATCAGTGTACAGAACAAATAGCGTGAATACAGAATAAATAGGTGAAAGAACAATCCAATGAAAAATAAAGTCCCTGGGAATATTTCACATTTACTCTTTTTCAGAAAAGCTAAAATCCACCTCAACAAACTCTTAGAAATACCAAATTCTAACAGCATCTGTTCCGCAAAAACAAATAGTTGGAAAGTGATGAATGCTGAAAATAAATGTTAAAATAATAAACGGGCATGAGTCTTACCCATATCTATATGATTATAAATGAAGTACGAAGAACAACTTTCTATAAGATCTTGGGTGTCATTATTGACTGAGACAAGGTCTTAATGACTGAGACAAGATCAAATATCTTATCCATCATGTTTAACCTCAAACAGAATTTATGTAGCATGATGGTTGTTTTGCAGGGCATTAGACAGTATTTTACATATCAAACAAATTAACTTACATTTTAATGTAAACCCTCTACCAGAACTTTATCTAGAGAATTATTGCATACAAATATCTGAAAGATAATAAAGTGTTTGTGTTAAAACAAAATTCTTTATAACAAAATAAATGTTTCTCACACTTAAACAAATATTTTGTCTCTTTAGAAAGAAGTTTTCACTAAATATGTTTAGATCTCACTCCTTAGAGTTCAGGCAAAGTCTGACTCAAAACAGCTGCAATTGTCATTACTTTCTTAGAAAAAGTTAGGACACAGTAGTCCAATGTATTCTACTCATTGGTTAGGATGATAAAATGAGAGTTTCATACACAATGTCCATTAGTTTTAGGGTGCATGTCCCACATACGCCTCATCTCCTCTCTCTTCATCTCCTTCTGGGTCCCTCCTTTGGTTGGCTGCTCTTTAAGTGAAAAGAACACATACATTCTACATCTAGGTTCCATAAATGCACAAATATAGGATACAGGTACTGTTCAAAACACTTTTTTTCACATTTTAGAATATTAGTAAACTCCTCACAACTATGAAATAACACACATGTAACTTTGAGAAAACACTGAAAAGGCTAAAAAATAAACAATTAACAATTTGTTGTTATAATATTTTAATATAAATTATAAGTATATAATAGTAATCTTTTACAGTACCTGACAGCTACTAAAACAGTTTACTTCATATGCATTACCTTAGCCTCATTACAGGATCCTAAAATAAAAACAGAGCAAAGATGTAGTCATTCAAAACATATTCACATATTCAAAACAACAGCAGAAGACAAAAACAAACCTTTTTTTACCTTACAGAACTTACAGAATTATTTAGTTCTGTAAGGTAATACTATGCCACAATGCAAGAGGGACAGGATGGGATGACCCTGAGATAGATCACTTGTGATTTGATAGACTTTCTTATAAATAAAAATATAAATTTCCTATTAACATACCTACCTCCAGCTTAGCTAAATTCTATATTTTTGCTCCCTGCCCTGTCACAGGAGTGCAATGTTATAGCTGCAGTTAGTAACATTATGCTTCTGTCGCCATCTCTGTTTGTAACATTATCAGTGCTTGACATACTGTTACACCATCAGACCCGACAGATTTAAATTGATATATAATTATAAATCATTATCAGCTCTACATGCCAGAGGGAAACTGACCCTCACGGTTATGACTGGTTTCTCCAAAGGTTTTTTCTTCATCTATTGATCATTGAAGTTTTGGTTCCTTGTCACTGTAGCCCTGTTGGCTTGCTTACTGGGAGACTGCTGACAATTAGCTTAGGGTTTTGTATATTGTTATTGCTTCTAGTGAAATTGTGATTACAGTCCTAAAGACTCTTTTGTTATTTCTTTGGCTCCACTTCTCTTTTATTCTTTCATTGTGTAATGTTCAGGTATTTTTATTGTGCATATTTTGTGTATGTATTTATGGCATTATAACCCCTTTCATTGGTATATATACCCGTCCCATAAAATATTATTTTTCTAGGTGCCATCTCCATGTAAGCTGGAATGGCATATCTTGCCTAATATGACACCTATCATGTTAACTGATGTCACATAGTCATGTCAGACAGTCTCAGAGGTACACACTGTTTTAGTTGGCAGTCCGAATACATTACCCTTTCACAGACCACTAAGAGGTACGAGCCTTCACACATAATGACAGGTATTTCTAATGCACATCCAAATGCGTTTCATTGTTTATCGGTTCAGTCAATTCTTTTATTCATAAACGAAATACAAACCTAGTATCCATAATTAGTTTTAATAATATACATCTTTCACATACTATTTGCAATAATACCATGTATTATGTGTTGAAGATGTTTAATAATTTTTCTGTTTTTCTGTGTTTTTTATATCATATATAGAATTATGTGCAAAGCTGCTTTGAAGCAATGTAACATTGTAAAAAGCGCTATATAAATAAAATTGAATTAAATGCTGTCCGCTGCATGGCTATACTCTCAGACAACATAAGTTACAGTCCTTTAAAATAAATTGCTATTCTTAAAATAATCTATGTCCAAAAATATACTGCTTGTGACTGATGCACTAAGACCCTGATAATTAGTGCTTGTAACTTTATTTAAAATTATTTTTGACCAGACAGTCCAGACGGATTATCTACAAATGTCAGCACAAGCTAATTGATATTAATGAGCTCAGCCTATTTAATTTAACAGTGTCACAACCAGCCTGTCAACGACTCCCGACTCTAAAACAGTTTGAACCACTGATGCATTTGTCATAGTTTTACCCATATTTGCTCAAGTTGGACTGTATATGTTTGTAAAGTATTTGAATGACACATACTGCCCTACTGGAGCAATTAACGGTTAAAACTATGACACAGCTATACACATAGAGCTAGCACAAAAACAAAGGGCAAGGTAAACTCCCTAAAGATTCCTTCACTACAATTTAGGTCTAAATTTAACACGGCATTACCAATCTATATCAATTAATTACAGTCAAAACATTGTATTTTGGGTGCTTTGTGCAACAGCAAAATTAGATGTGGATGGATGTAATCTCTCACATAAAAAAATATTTCATTCAAGAATCAAAACACATTTTTTAAGATATATTGGTGTAATAATTTCATATATATATATATATATATATATATATATATATATTATTGCAGCTCTAATGTAGATTTAGTTCACAGAATATGACATGCTGTTTTCTAACCAGTGGTCTGGGATCCATGAGAGGTCCAGAAGGAGGTAGCGTTCTGGCAGCCAGCAGTGGGGCCAGGGACATGGGGGCAACTCCATCCTGCTCTGCTCGATCCAACACACCTAGCTGCTGAGTAATAGAATCCATTTCCTCCTGAAGTTGTTCAGTGTGGATGCTGATTTCAGAAATCTTCTCAGCAGCCTGGGTGGTGAGGAATGCCTCCTTTAGATCCACCAGGTGCAGGACACGCCACTCCTCCAACCGAACCAGTCTGTGCAGTTCATCAAACTGCTGGTTTACATACCGCTCCAGCTCCTCTGGATTCAACTGAAACAACCACAAACACTGCAATCTTTGCTATAACCAAACCATCAGAATAATTACACAGTATAATGTTACAGTATGTCAGTCACAATTATGATGATTACGCATATAACATGTAAACTGCAATTCGTAACATTTGCTTCTCTTCTGGCATCTCAGTTTGAAAAATAATTGCAGGGTGCTTGCAAAGTTATTTTTTAATGTGGATGACAAGTTTAAATTCTGAACAACTGCTGTAAGAACAAGCTACAAATGCTGCACTATCCATAGTACCCAAACATATGATACCTGGATCATCATCTTTCTGTTTACAACCTGACATTTCCAGAGAAATCGGACCAGACTATTTTTTTAGCTGTAAAAATGATTTAAATACTTAAGTTTGTGGTCATACAAATTAAAGGAAAACATCATTCAAAACTGTAAAGGGTCTGCTTTTATTTTGGTACTCTTTCAATGGAAACAAAATGAAAAAATAAAGAAAACAAACAGAATGCATGTTTTGCCGACTCTTTCTAAACAAACTTTTTTAAGTGTGTGACAAAATGAGCGTAGCTCAGTGAATACTTAATTTAAAAATATGTCTAAATAAAACTTAAAATGTCTGCTATTAAATATACTGGTCCACATCGAAAACAATTATTCACTGATTATGTTATATGCATTACAGCAAAGAGAGTGCCAGTATCTTACTGTCAGCTCATTAGCGCTAATGTGGCCACGCCCCCTCGCTATTCATAAGGTAATCATTTTAGCGAGACGTGAGAATTGTACACACCCCTAATAACGCCATCAAAAGTATCACTTTTATTGATCGGTTCCGCTGACTTTCCTACGAGTTAGAAGGATAGCACGTGACACGTGAGGAAGCCCTTCAGACCGTACTGGACAGCAAGAAAGAGTATACTTTTTCTTCAAAGGAAGATTGTGACTCTGGTGAGGATGAGTTGCATTTTGAACAGAGACTTTGATCCCGCAGAGGATTTCATTTCAAGCGTGTAAGTTGTTTTTTTCAGTCCTAAAATATAATATCTGAGATACCACACCTCAAATAATAATAATAAATATTAATTGTAATTATGTTTAGTATTAGTTGTAATTATGTGATACGTGCGAAATAAGTATTTACAGATATAGTTTCAGCGAGAGGTAAGAATGGTATTATTAATAATGGCTTATTATTTAACTAGCCTATTGTTGCTAAATATAAAATCAGGTGTAATCGTTTACGCATGTGCGCAAATTTTTTTGTATATTATGTTTTATCCATTAGGTGGATTCGGGAAGGCCCACTTGTGTTTTTGAAATGGATGGATACACGAAAGGTCTCTGTCTGTTCAACAATCCATGCTGCTTTCACTGGAGACACTGTATGCAGAAGGATAAAAACACAGCATGCATGCAAAACAACAGCTATTCCTCGTCCTGCACCTGTGACTGCCCTGGAGCTGAGCTAGCCTCAAATCCCAGCCATTTGCGTTGTTTGCAAGGCAGTACGTGGCAAAAAACAACAAACACCATGGAATTGCCAGGCATGCAATGTACACTTGTGTCTTCAGTTGAACAGGAACTGTTTCCAGGAGTGGCACAAAGATGTGTAATATTCTATACTCTATTACCCATACATACATATGTTTACATGTACACTATTATCCGTTCATATATATAAAAAGCAGAATAAAAAAAAAATTCCTGCGACCTCTCATTTTTGGCTGCCCTGCATCATCACTAAACAGACTACAGCTAGTTCAAAACACAGCCGCCAGGGTGCTTACTAAATCAAAAAAATATGACCACATAACCCCTATTTTAAAATC